>JABASP010002424.1:0-20251 GCA_019776565.1 Sminthurinus signatus | reverse complement strand
AAAAAATTCTATGTTTTTTGGATCTATGGGAATTTTTATAAAATCAGGATGATGTCCGATTGAGTTGGTGTGAAAGGGAAGTTTACTCAGGAGGCTGAGATCTATCATTTAGTTAAGGTTTCAAGTTAATCGGAGCTCATCTGTGGATTTTGATTTTTCAATTTTTCGAATTTTTGTGGATTTTCGGGATTTTTTTAAAAATCCATTTTAAGGATTTTCGACCCGGACTATTTTTTTCAATTCCAGAAATGTTACTGGGAGTCGATTACTTTTTACAGAATAGAAATTCGACGGATAGAAAAAAATACCGAGTGTTTTGAAGTTGGCCTTCCATGTTGATGGGTTTTTGTGAGTGTGAAAAAATTCTATGTTTTTTGGATCTATGGGAATTTTTATAAAATCAGGGTGATGTCCGATTGAGTTGGTGTCAAAGGGAAGTTTACTCAGAATGACGAGATCTATCGATTAGTATTTTTTTTGGAGCTCAATGGTACTTAGGAGGGAAATTCAAATTTTGACCAAATTGTGAAATTGTCATTTTGAGGATTTTTTTAAAAATCCATTTTAAGGATTTTCGACCCGGACTATTTTTTTCAATTCCACAAATGTTACTGGGAGTTGACTAGTTTTTACAGAATTGAAATTCGACGGATAGAAAAAAATACCGAGTGTTTTGAAGTTGGCCAATATGAGTGTCGGGAATTTTTCAAACCCCTCCCAGCTCCGCCCAGGTAGAAATTAATTTTTTTCCTGAAACAGGTGTCGGCTTATTTTATGTATAGAGTGCAGCTATAGTATTTTTATCCGATTTAAAATTCATGACTGCAGAAATTTTACATAAGTGAAAACCCTACCCACATATGTGTTGTATGTTGCATTGTTTACTTTTTGTTAATATTTGGAAAGTTTTCACGACTTTGGCACTCTCGAGCGTATGAGCTTAAAGGAGTGTAAAGTGTAGTCTAGTGTCTAGTGTAGTACTTAGTAGATACATATTATTATGCCGCACAACATACAAAATACCATTGTAGTTGTTTAATGTGTTGAGGATAATTTTCATGTATATCTGTATATCTGTACATTGTACATGTTTGTGATTTGTGAGGATAGGAGATACGACATTGTGTTTTGTATTGTACGAAAGTATAAATGTCCTTTGGATTTGGATTTTATGCAGTCCTAAATTACTTATAAATACATGCACAATGCACAGTGGACTTGCTGAGTGGTAATTGTCGTGAGAGATAGTAATCATTTTAGAGACTAGAGAGACTGTCGTTCTCTTGTTCTCCCTCATTATCACTGTGATGAGTAGGTGGATTCATTTAGCTTGTCTTTCTATTCGTGCATCCATTAATTTTCAAGATTTAACTTGAAAGATACGGTACGATACAATATACAATATACGATAAATATATAATATATAATATGCAGTACGAGATTGGAGATTGGTTTCAAATACTGGACATTTGAATACATAGGAATAAATCTTCTTTTGAATCAATTTGTGTTATTTTACTGGGTTTATCATGAGTTTTCATATTGTACATATGCGTATGAAGGATGAATCCCTAGTAATTTGTTTAGTTGGTAGTTTTGTAGGTTTATTTATCTTTTTCTTGTTGTAGAGAAGAAGAAAAAAAAACTACATTCTCATTATTATAATATTTACTTTGAGGACAAATTGTATATTGTATACAATATACAATATACAGCTAATCTTTTATTTTCTTGGCATGCATCTAATTCATCATCTTTTTTTGTATTTCCGTACGAGGTTGTGAATCAATAGGTACTGCTACTTGTACTAATGTATGCATTATGCACATGTATCTACAATCTACAACTTATAACTTACTTTTAGCATGATGTATTGTGAATTGTAAGAATGTGTGCTTTAAAAAGTAAATAGAAGATGGTAGATGTATACATAGGAAAGAGAAAAGTTTGTGTAATATGAGTAAACATTAAACATAAAGGATTTTGTATAGATTTTTATTATTATTATTGTTGTTGTTGGGAGTTTTTTCTCAGTAAAAAGAAAAGAAATCATGTATTTTTGCTCCAGTCCCTCTTCATTCTTCAGTCTTCACTCTTGTTCCTCTTGTTCTTGCTTAGATATTAGATATGTAAGCCAATCCGGGAAATATGTACGTGTGTGCACACTGCACACACATGTGTATGAGGATAACATTTTATTTACTCCTGAATGAATGAATATGTACATATGTATTTGGCTTTGGCTTTTTTTTATGAACTATGGATTAGTTGTTGATGGAACAGGGGAGAGAGCGAGAGAGAGAATAGGAGATTTTGGAATTGGCATGATCTTGATTTATGATTCAGCGTATATCATCTCATAATATAATAACCAAAATGGGTTTTGTTATACTGTGATTTTTCTTCTTTCCGCATCATTAGCCATATTATTTGATGATTGTTTTAATATTAGTCCTTGTTTATGTACATACATACATATGTGTAATGTGTAGTGTATATTCAGGCTGTATATGTAGGCTTCATAAATGGGTTTTGTGTACATACAATTTACGAGACACACTGATCCAAGTCGAGGGTAAAAGGTAAAAGGTATAAACTGGTGATGTGCGAGTGCATGCATAAAAGTTGACTGGATGTGCGTAGACTTGGTTGTCCATCGTTGATTGTCGGTCAATAATAATAATATATAATATGATATTGAAAGATTTATCATTGAAAGATTGATCTCTTTTTTTTTTTACTTTTACCTTGTGTACTAGATCTACACTCTATACTTAATACTTTTTTTTACTTTACGTAACATTCTTTTTTTGATACATTGTGTACTGTTCACAATGTCAAATGTAGAATATCATAACAATGGTTGACTTTTTTGTAACACAACATCGTAGATACTAGATACTAGTGCATTTTGTAAGGATAAAAGATAAAAGTGTGTGCATTCGTTATTCTGTTATTCTGTATTCTTATATCATTGACTTTACATTTTACATATCAAATGCTTCTTACATACTTAATAATACTCGAGATATTTTTTCATTTAAAATACGAGGTATCCTCTCTCTCTCTCTCTCTCTCTAGTTTCCATGTTCTTGTAGATTGTAGATAGTAGATAGATTTGTTTTTAGTCTGATTCCTTCGTTTTAGCTGTTTAATGCACAGTGAATAATTTACACGGGCTTCAGGCAGCTGATTTTTTTTTCTACAGACGAGTGCACAGCTCTCGTTTCATTTGAGAATAAAATTCGTTCTGAGATAATTTTGGTATAATGTGTAATGGTAATTTGACTATACATGTATAATGTATAATGTGTAGTTGCATGGCTATGCATATCATATGTATGTCTGTGTCTTTGCATCTTTTTTCCTCGTATATTGTTACTACTACTACTACTACTAACATGTTGAGATCTTAAATATTGTACAAAAGTACAAAGCACGATGTTCACATGTCGGGGGAGTATAGGCAAGAAAGAATGATTTGGATTGTTAGGTAGGTAGGTTTTTTCCCTACATACGATAATATATGTTTTTGGGAATGGGTGGTCTGACATTTTTTGTGTGAAAATTCAAGGTTTTACATACCATGGTATGGTATGGTGGATTCTATATATTCTATGATATTAGTGTTGAAAGTTGAAAGGAAGGAAGACACAGACTTACATTGAAATTTTAACTAGTGCAAACCTTCATCATTTTTTCAACGTATTTTTTTCTTACGATTAGTTTTCATTCTTCTCGCAGTTCGTAGTTCGTAGTTGTCTGCATGGGTAATGGAGACATAATATATAATATCCATGTATGTATAATATAGGCTAAATTTGTAAATGTGTAAAACATCTTTTATATATATTAGATATTAGAGTCTAGAGTGTATAATACTATGCATGTTTACCTGAAATTACTGCTATACTATAGACTATGCTCTATGCTGTGTGAATATAGTAAATGGTAAATGGTAAAACTATGGATGTATTTTGTATATTATTATAAACGGGCATTAGTGGACTGTCTCCGGCATTTAATTCCGTCGAACTTGGAACTGATTAGTTTCTTCAATATTCAATATTAGTGTGATTGTAGGCTGTAGGTTGGAGGCATAGGGCATAGTGCATAGTTAGTATGAACGTAAGTATGATTCATGCTTGGGATGGTGTGTAATATATAATATAAAAAGTACCAACTGTGAGACAAAGTTGATACTTTGTAAAGGATTGAATGGCCGTAGTCGATCCAAATATCCTTGTATTTATACAGTCTAGAGTCTGCACTGTAAACCAGGGGACATGGAAAATGACGACAGAAAACAGAGGAACTCGTAGTAATGCAAACCAGCTCGTGTTTGAAGTTGGAACATTCCAATTGGTACATTGAAGTGAAGTGTAGACTGTAGTACAGTGACAGTGGTAGTGGTGAGTTTTGTGTTTCGTGATCGTAGCACTTGCCCGGTTTCGAAAATCTTTGGCTTTGGCTTTAGTTTTCCCGTTAGCTTGTTTCATTTCACCATGGATAGTTTCACCTGAATAAGTATTGAGCGGAAAGTCTACAGTCTACAACGACAAGGAACGTCCTCATTCAGTTACATGTACATGGCAGGTGGTGTCAGACGAGTGGGAGAGATATTTATATTCCAGTATTTATTTATTTGTTCATTTTATTGAAAAATTCCTAGTCAGTAGTATCGTAATATAGTAAACGTCATCCTAACTGTGTGTGTTATTATAATATCGTATAATATAATATAATAAAAAAAAGAGCAAAAGTATTATATCATTCTACTGTTATTATTATTATTAGTGTTATTACTATAAATTGTTATAATTGTACATCGTCAGTAGAAAGTACTTACAAAGTTGTCAGTGTCCTTATTTTCCACATACAACCATCAACCATACAAACATTTCACTAGTGTCTTTGGAATTGGAATCGAAATTGGAAGACTATATTAAATGACATTAAACAAATTACTAAAATTAAATAATATAGGTTGACAGAGTAAAAACAGTATTTTTTTTTATTAAAAAATAGTTCAACTACTCTTTACATCCTCACAGATGATATATTATTATACTTTGTACTTTGTACTACCTGTTCTTCACAATCTATTATCTAATATCTACACAATCCACAATCTATACGAGTATAAAGTATAACAGTTTGGTGAAGTTTGTTTTTAATGTTGAAAGAAGAGAAGAGAAAAATTTGTGAGTGACTCGACACTCGACTCGACCTCATCTCCTTCTAACTCATAATACATAATACATAATAAAAAGTATTACGACATTAAAAAGGAAACGGGAAGAAAAAGAATATATATACTTATATACAGATATTATACTGTAAAAAAAAAGACAGAGAATTTTATCTCATCTCATCTATCGTCATTCGTTCGTTTCATCCTGCGTCCTCAAGCTTTTCAATAACTATCCATCTTGAATCTTGATAGTATACCGGTGAGATTCTTCTGTCCTTGTCTATTCTGTTCTGTTCTCTATTCTATTTTATTCGATCTTTCTCCCTGTCTTTCTCACAGAAGAAATCTAAAAAAGGAGGAGAAGAAGAAGAAGAAACTGTCCACTTTTATTCTGAAAACGGTAATAATTCCTCTCTCTCACATTCCCATTTCCCATTTGGCGACATGAGAATTCTTTTATGTACTCTCAGATGTGGCTTTTTAAGGTATAAAATTTGTGTGTTTCACTAATAATAGCATCTAGATAGTTTTGTGCAGGAATTCAGAATGTCTCATTCATTCATTCTCATTCCATATTAAGATGGGATATATTAGACTTTCAATCATACTCGGGAGCTGTTTGGTAGTTTAGTGCTCCTTCTTTTTCTTCCTTCCTTCCTTCTTTACTTTTCTTAACGTATTTCCAAGATTTTCATCCAAACTCTTACATTCTCCAACCTTCACCGCTCTCTGTACTTATACTCTGTTCTCTGTGATTTTTTCCTTGATAAGAAACCACAATTACATTTTTTGGCAAGTATTATTATACATATACAGTACATTGGATTGGATTGGATTAAGGATTGAGGATTGAGTTGAGGATTTACATGAAACTAGAAAAACTAGAGATGTAATAATACAGTGAGAAGAGAGAATCAAACAAGAATCAAACCAAACAATTTCTTATTTAGTTGTAACTGTTTACCGTATGCCCCTGATATACAATTTGAATTTTCCTTTACTTTTGACTTGTGTAGATTGTAGATGTTGTTATTTGTTATACAATTTCGTGTAGTTTCCATCTTATCTACCTCGGCTAATCTGTTTGGTATAATGTTGAACAAGACAATTTTTTCCTGGATAAATTTAAATTTATACTTTTTGTTGCATATAAAATGTACTTGGTTTTTTGGGTTTATTTTCTCATGCGTTCCTCCTCCTCTTCATCTTCTTCTTTTGTATCTATTATATATTATATACTTGTACTATGACGGTGATATTTATAGCAAGATTTCAAACTTTGAAGTTTTTCCAACTCAAAACTCTAAACTTTAAACTCCTATTACTACAGCTGTCACTATATATACTATGTGCTGTATGCTGTGCTATACAGTACAGTTTAAGCTATGACAGAGTAAATATATACAAGTAAATACTGTTAAGAGTGCGAGATTGAGAAAAGAAAAAGAAGGGGGGAAAAAACTTGTAGACAATTTGCAAATTCAATAGACCTTAGATACAAACAGTTATGAATAAAATAGGAAGGTCTGTGGTTGAATGCTCATTTGCTTATATATGTTTGGTGTTTGGTTGGTTGTTGGTTGTGTTGGCCCATGATGATGACAATGTTTGCACGAACAACGTGCTCAGTCCTCATCCTAGAATGTTTGACTTGATTCTACAGAGAGAATGTAGAATGTAGGTAAAACTATGTATCTCTATAATATATAAATTTCAATGTACAAAGTACAAATGTATACTTTTTATACAGAATCTAGAGAAGATAAAACTTTCGGATGAGCATCATACGAGTATACAATAGAATGAATGCACACCTACAATGTACAATCTACAGTTCAAATGGTATTTATTTTATACGTGTATTTGTGTGCATAGACTATTATTATACAAATTTAAACCCATTGGATGAGACTTGAGAGTTCTCTTTCATTCTTCCATTATTCATATTTCCTATTCTCATATTTGGATTTGGAGTGTTCAGTCCACTTGGATATTATGTATCTCGCATCTCCTTGTACCTACATCATACATCATAAATGTAATATTTCTAGATTCTAGATGCTAGATGTTATGTATTGTGTAGGACGTTTTACGTTTATATAATATACACAATATACAAACTCATATGATGTGCACAGGACTATTTTATTTTTTTCTGTACTTCAAGTGTGAATTTGCATTTATAAGATTGATTTTGAATGGAATCGGTGTGTTCGCTGACGGGTATTTTCTGAGTGGAAAGTATTGACTTGGTATGGTAAAGTTGAACATGTGTAAGAAATAGAGTTCATAATTGTATACGGAGGGGAAGGGACGAGAAAGCGAGAGAGTGTGTGCATGTGTGTGTGAGAGTGAGAGAGTAGGAGTAGGAAAAGAGGAGAAGGGGAAAAAGGGAAAAAGGCGCTGCGTTGTTAGATCGAAATTCGGATTGATCAAGCGGGACTTTGTTGTTGTTCACAGGAAACTGACGAGTAATATGGAAAACACCGTCTCAGTGAACGGAGTTGAAAACGGGATACAAGCAGTGAACGGTACGGCTGAAGAAAATACCTCAGCTCGATCTTCCCCGGACGGTGCAGGTTCTGGAAGTAACGGCAGCGTGTCGGGATACGAGAATAAACTATTTGTCGGCGGCCTCAGCTGGTTTGTTGTCTTTTAATATATTTTTTTTATTATCATTATTTATACATGTAGATATTACATAGACATTGTGGACATTGTTTCACTCATTGTTGACTGTTTGATCTTTTATCATCTTTATTTTGATGATTTAAAATTTGAAATGAATGATACAATACAAATGCCAAATTCAGTCATATTATGTGTGTACTTATTCCAATTTGTACGTTCTTTTTTTAGGCAAACCACCCCCGAAAAACTCCGAGACTATTTTTCACAGGTATAAAAAGAACATCTTATAATCTAATTGTTGTAGATTCTAGATATGTTGTTGCTTGAACTTTGAATGTGCAATAAGTAGTATAAAACTCATTTTAAATCTTTTTTTCGTACTTGTCTTTTTTCAGTTCGGAACCGTCACAGAAGTCTTAATCATGAAAGATCCCCTAACACAGGTGAGCTAAATTTTTGACGTTTTATTTTGTAGAGTCTAAATTTTATTTTAGTTGTGTAAGAATCATTTCAATAGGGGAGTTTTAGAGAATAGGAAGCTGGCATTTGAAATTTGAAATGCATCTCACATCATCTTATGTTGTCAACATTTCCAAATTTTCCAGGACTTGTTATTTTTATTTTTTTACTTTATTTTAATTTTATGATATTGCTCTTCAACCTTTCTGGTATTTTGATTTGAAAACATGTAAATGAATAATAATCAAGATAAATAGTCGAGATTCATTTGCATAATATATTGTATATTTCATTGTTTTTCAAATCAAATCAAAGTGTCTTCATTTGTTAGTTTAAAGTATACACTTGAGAGATAATAATAATGGTAATGATGAGCCCTCTTGAATTAATCAGAATCAGAATGAAATCTAATTTATGAAATCTTCCACAACTACGAAACATTGTATAAATATACAATGTAAATTCAACAATGGTTTCCTTCTTATAGATAGGTGTAGATGCTTTCACTACGTAAAATTTCCTGTTTTGATACTATATTCGTTTACTTGGTCAAACTGTCAAATATCTTTCTTTTTTTTGTCATCTATCATAAAGTCCAGTGTTTCTTTCTCTCTTTTTTTTTGTATTTGTTTTGTTTAGTTTACTATGTTTACTAATTTGTTCATTTTGCTTTGCGTTGTTATCTAACAGAGTGACACTTTGATAATGATATTAATAGTATCTATAATGTATCGAAATGGAAGCAAAACGTAGAAACGTATATTATTATTATTATTATGGATTACATATATATATATTAATATAATGCGATTCAGTGTAAAAGTAATTATTGGTATTTGGGATTTACAAGAAATGTGATGTCCTCTGTACTTACAGCGTAATTACTTTTTATTGATTTTTTTTCTTATACTATATATTATAATTTCATTACTACAGATAAAACAAAACACATTAATGATTAACAGTAATAATAAGTCATAATAAGGATAAGTAGACATTTCTGCTTTGCAGTACAAGGGAAACTGTAATAATCTTTGTACAATGTGAAATCATCAAAGTTTGTGAAAGCAAGCGTAATAATAATATTATTTCTGTCATTTTCAAAATTTTAATCCTGTTTTCCGGTGAAAATATAAAAAAGACGGTGATACATGTACTTTGTGGTACTTTATGACAAGTACTTTTTGGTATTCTTTGCCACAGATTTTATTTTGATCATGATAATCTTTGTCGTTTGTCGTCCGGCTACGGAGCAAAATCAATAGGCATAACGTGTTGTTGTGGTTGTTTTTGAAAATATTATATTTTACGGATACGGATACGGAATTTCATTGTCTTACATGAAAAGGAAACAACATTCCTTTGTTCAATACTCAATACTTACAAGTGAGATTTTGTTAGATCTATTCCTAACACGCAGGTAGATATTAGTTAGATTGTAATAATATTGTATATGTATTATTTAGATTTAGGTTTAAGGAAATAATAGTATCGATCCAATACAAATAGATTATAGGCATATGTACAATGTACATTATATACATAATATAATAATAATCAAAGGGAAGCGGGGTAGTATTTTATTTCCTTTGCATCAATATTCAATATAATGAAAGGTTCCTTAGAAAATGAAAGGAATTCATACTACATATTATAGACTTTTGGATGAAGAACTTGGAACAAGTTTCAAATTTATGCAGGGAAATTCAGAGAGAGAGAGAGAGAGCAAAAGGTATTATCGTCCTGTGTACCTCTCCACACTTTATTATTGATTATGAAATAACCATTATCTTTTAGATAGATAGATATATACATATTTATAATTTATAATATAAAAATATAGATATAATATATTATTTTAGGAGGTAGATGTAATATTTGAACTTTATTCTGTCATTCTTCTTTGTGATAAAATGTACTATTGCAATTGTACAACTATACTGTACTACTACTATTAAACAATTTGTGTACTTACACACTATAAATTATCTACTATGTATACTACTACTACTATTTTGGACTTGTCTATCTTGTATATTTGAGGGTGCAACTCATCCGTATTGTAGGTAGATAGAATAATAATAATAATAATACTTATTATTATTTTTTACAAAGTACTATCGTGTTTTCACTAATGTTGATTTTTTTAGTATAAATAACACTCTAATACTAATGTATTATATTGAACATAATGCATAATATATTATACAGCAGCATATTGTTTTATATATATATACAGTACTATAAATTATAAATATTACAATATATAATAATATTATTGGCAATCTGTAGACTTTCACTCTATATAATATGTAATATTATTATGAAATGCAATGGCAAGATACAATGATTAATCTTAACCTCTTTACTTAGAGATTGAGGGAATATATATATCAGTACTACTTCTTCTTCTTCTTTTTCTTTTTTTTTTATTGAAATTCAATGTTTACACCACCAAACTTTTAAATGGTTGAGTAAAGTAGTCATATAATTTTAATAATGGTTGTAACTCGCACTCAAATTCCAAATAAAATACACACTAATTTTTCAAATTTTAAGTAAGTTATATGTATTATGCCATTTTTGTTTCTAAGCAAAGAACAAACAAGCAAACAAAAACGTAACAAGTTGTTTTTTTTGTAAAGATAACAAAAACAATGATAATTAGTGCTTTAATGAATCAGTGCTGAGTAAAAAAAAAAAAAAAAGTAAACAAAAAGCAAAGAGAAAAAAAACTAGAAACAACAACAAAGTCATTGTCACCCATTTTCACGATTTGTTTGTAAATCCCTTGTTACAGCGAAGCCGTGGCTTCGGTTTCATCACATTCAGTGACCCGGGAACAGTCTCTCGTGTGCTGGCAGTGCCCATGCACACGTTGGACGGAAAAAGAATAGACCCGAAGCATGCCACACCAAGGTCAAAAGCGGGGTGAGTTTATCATTGTCGGCTTTTAAAGAACTTTTATATTTATGTATATATTATACTTAATTTAGGCACAGAATGTTGTACTTTTAATTATTTATATAATAATATAATATTTTATACAGCTTGTATAATTTGTATAATAAAATATCTATTTTCTATAATATAATATTATATTACAAATTTGAATAATGTTTGTATACTGTACTTGTATATCAAAGAAAAGAAAGTATCATTATTCATTACTATGATGATGTTATTTTCTTTCTTTGTTTCTTTGTGTTGTTTTATTTATTTTTTTGGGGGGTGATTAATGTTTTGTGTATTGTATATTGTATATAATATGTGTATGATTGCTTCTTTTTTTTTCAATAATAATTATTGATAATATTTAACAATTAGTGAAATTGTTGCTTTTCTGCTTCAAGTCATCCATGTGATATGTATGTACGACACACTTTTGGGCATTATTGGACGTAGTATATAATATTACAACAACACTATGTATTATTAATTAATTTATACTATAAATATGTCCATAACATATTTATATATAAAAGTATATTATATATAAATTAGTTGAGTTGAGAAAAACCAATTTTCGCTTGGTCCGTCTGTAGAATTCATTTTGAATAATGATTTTTTTTCTGTGTTATTTTCATCTTTCTTTAGATATCTTAGTAAATATAAAACATAAAACTATAATAGTTATTAGTACACTTTCTCAATTTTCCGTGTCCATAAAAAAAACTTTTTACAATGGTAAAACTATATATATCTAGAAAAGTAAAGTCTTTTTAACAAATTTCTGTTGTTGAGTCTTGAGTCTTCTTTATTAGTCTTTAGAAATGTTAGAATTTTCCCTACCCCAGAATTTCACGGTAATACCAAAACCAAATACAAACTATACAAATTTAAGTCTATATTTATACGTAAAAGTGTAGGGAAAAAGATTATATTATAGGTAAAATAGGGGAAAAAGTGATAGGTGGCAACATAATTTTGCACGACGGTATTCAACACATATAATATAGTACCTACATGAAGTATTAAAAAGGTGTGACTTAAAAATGAGTCAAAAAGTTAATAACTGTATCGGATACATGTACATATGTACATATGTTCAATGAATATATGAGTATGAATAATAATAGTCAAGTGAAAAAAAAAATACATAGGAGGGTGTGTAAAAAAAAATTTTTTTTTTTGAATACGTGGATGCATAAAAGTGTGTTAAATGTTAACAAATTGGATGGAAAAATTGGAGCAGAAATAAGCGAGGGGAAAAAAAAGAAATCATAGTGCTACATAATATATAATATACATTATACAAAATCATGCACTGTGTTTAAGATTCGAAAATTATTCAAATAATAATAATACGTGTGTGTGAAAATTGAAAAAAGAGTTTCTCTAAATTCTTCTTCTTTTCTGTTTTTTTTTTTAAACACAAAGTAAAAAGTCAGTGTAAAAGTTAAATGTGCAAGTTATATTATATGGTTCACATATACGTATATACTAATAATTACATTTCTCCGAATGTATTACAGATCAAACAAAACAAAGAAAGTTTTTGTGGGTGGAGTGAGTCAGGTATGTGGAATTCTCGTTCTTTCTTTTTCTTTTCGTATTCCCGTATTTTCTCACAAAATACTTTTATACGGAAATACTTTTTATTTTATTGAAATGCAAGACGACGATACAGGATGCAAATGGCGAATAGCATAAACTTTACAATCTACTTACTACAACATATCCTTCTTCTTTTTTTTAATATTATAGGAGACCTCGGCGGAAGAAGTCAAATCCTATTTTGGCCAATTCGGAAAGGTACGGTTTGAAGTTTGTACACTGTTTGTGTGTACAGTAGTACTAGTCAGTAGTCGCTAGTCCAAGTTTTGTCATTGTTCATTATTTCTAATGTATATATAGCACAGGTGCTTGTAATGAAACTATGAAGTTTCTTGAATCGTCTTTGAATGTAGAATAGTAATGAGGTTTATACGGTAGAGAATTCAAACTGATGTGACATACAATATACAATACTCAATGTACAATGTGCATGTATTTTGCAGGTGGAAGAGGCAGTCATGCTGATCGACCAACAAACAAAACGGCATCGTGGCTTTGGTTTCGTTACATTCGATAGTGAAGATGTTGTTGACCGAATCTGTGAGATTCATTTCCATACGATCAAAGGGAAGAAGGTAAAGTCTAGATACAAAATACAAAAACATACTTATTTATTCCTACATGCAAGCATACATATTACATTTATACATAAACGTTTCGACGATGCAAATGGTTGACATTCGACATGATATTGATCTGAATTTTATTTTATTTATTTTTCATTTCTCAATTTTTATTGAACTTTATGTAACCCTTTCTGATAAAAAAAAATATTTTGTTTATAGTTTTATTATCAAGCATGTTTTTCTCTACACGTGTACATTGTACATACTTACATACACTTTTCTAGAAACTTTTTTCTTCTTCTTTATTGTTGTTTGAAGTTAAATGATGCGACACGAAATGAAAAAAAGAAGAAGAAAAGAGTCGTGGACGAATGAAGATTCAATGTCAAGAGGTCATACATAAAATAAGATTGTATTGTCATGCTGTTTCATTTTTGGTTGTAATCCATGTTTTTGTTGTTCTTGTTTGTTTTTTTGATTTATAAAGGTGGAGTGTAAAAAAGCGCAGCCGAAAGAAACTGTAGCAAGTTTAAATTTACTCGCCAAAAGAATGGTTCTTCCTTTGTCAGCAGCTTCCAGTCTTGCAGCCCAAGGTTCCCATCCTTACTCACAATTCAAGCGTGCTAAAATTATTGAAAAGTCATTGCAGAATCCTTTAATTTCTACTACTATTCCTCAACGAGGTTCTCATCCCATCCTTTTTCTAAATCTAGATTTCAATTTTTCCAGCTTAACTTTTATTTTTTTGCTTATATAATACAATAATACTTTAATATATTATACATATATTTTGTATTTATCGTAGTATGTAGTACAGTTTTTGCTTGTAGTTGTATATATTATATACTTTTTTAAACTTTGTAAACATGTATAGATATATGTAATATATATTTCTTAAATAACGGTGACGTTTTTCCTCAAATAGCAAAATTGTATGTAAAAAAGTATATAAAAAAAGCATTCAATGTCTTTTGTTTGTTTGTTGTACTACATATTTTAAGACAAAACGCATGTTTCCGTAGTTTAAAAGTATATATAATATATATGTATAATATTATAGTAGTTGTAAATGCAAATGGTAGTAATTTTGAAGTAGAATACGTCATATAGTACACGTATTTGTTGATTTATTTTTATATATTTTTATATGGTATTCTCTGTAGTCTAATTTTTTCTTCTGTTTTTTTTTGTGTAGTCCTATCTGCATGTGAATGTTATATATTATGTACTAAAAGAAAAGTTGTGTGTACTGAGGACTTATTTGTATTTGTTTTTATTGTGCAATTAATTAGGTGTAGGTCCCAATCTTTCAGCCCAATTGGGAGGTCTACAAGCTATGAATCCACAATTTGCAGCAGCTACGGCAGCTAGCTACAGTAAACTATTGGGTGCTGGCCTTTCAGCAGGTTACCCAGCTCTTGGAGGAAGTTATAGGTATACTCCTTATCCCATGCCAACTCAACTCAACTTGGTAAGTCTAAAATTTTAACTTTACCTCTATAAAGAATGAAAGTACGTTTCCTCCAGAGAGAGATATGAACTATGACCTATGTATATTTCAAAATATGGTGCATGCAAAACAGTGTAAAACCGTAGATTTGCAGTACCATAACATAAGTAATACTCTTGTACTCGTGCTAGGACAATGTTATTGTTCTTCTCCTTTTCTTTTTTTTTTCGTTGTTGTTGTTGTTGTTGAGTAATGTTTTTGATCCCGAAACAAAATGTAGTGTATTAGTATCCACACTGAAGTATACATAATATAATGTCTTTCTCTCTCTCTTTGTGTGTGTTTGTATGTGTCAAGGAATAGTTTATATTATTATTGTCTCTTTTTCTATGTGAATATGTGAGTTTGTAAGGGAGTAGGGAAATATATAGTATGGATGGATGGAATAAAACAGAGAGAGAAAGAGACAGAAAGAAAAAAAACCTAAAGAGCTGGAAAAGTTATGTCATGCAGGAATAGGGGAAAATCTTATCGTATCGTATAGTAAATAAGACAGAAAGAAAGAAAAGGAAGGAACTAAAAAAAGAAAAAGAGTCGCATGTAGGATGTAAAAGAGTGATAGTGAGAAACGAATAAGACAAGTAAGAAAGAAAGAGGAAGAGATATGTGTAGAGGTAGACAAAGAAGGAAAAGAAAAAAAAAAGAGTCAGGGAAACTCATGACCCAGCTTAAATCGTCGTCACATTGACGAAGGGAAAAATATTACATGGCTCTCCTTACAAATTTTCAGAATGCTGCTAGTTCCAATGCACTTCAACAAAGTCTTTCATCAGCCCCAGCGTACGGGACCTACACGCTCCCTACATCCGTGGATGTTTCGAGTCTTCAGAATATAGATTGGTCCGGTGTCTATAATGCGTACGTGTAAATGTGCTTCTTTTCACTTTTACCATCATCGCTGTCTTCTACGAAATCCTAGCTACTTAATAGTATGTACACTCATCTACGACTGCTACTACTTCTATTATAACAAAATAATAATAACAACAACAACAATATAATAATAATAATACTACAACCTCTACCACCACCACTCCTCCTCCTACTACTAATACTATTTAGTACTATAGCGACGATATACAACAAAATATAGTTGTAATATTTACTGACTTTAAATAAGGGAGAGAAAAAAAAGTGCAAAACAAAGTCGCTCTAGTATAAATATAATATTATCGTTAGTATTATTATTATTATTATTACGCTCTGTTTGAAAGAAAGAAAGAAAGAAAACTTTAAAAAGAAAACAAAGATATCAAGTGCTGCTATAAAACTTCATACCTAGCTGAATTTTTTTTCTTCATATGCAGCTGTGATGAATAATGAAGAAGAAAAATCAGAATCAGATTGAATAACTTTTTTTAGTTATTGTAAAACAAAAAAAAAACAACCTGATCACTGTCAAATTCAGTGAAGTTTGAACCTCAGTATTCTACTATTTTACTCCAGGACATATATATAAATATATATATAAAGTTTAGATGTAAAATATAATTATAAGTATAAGATATATAAGTTAAGTTAAGTCATTTATATTTAAAGGATATATATTATATATTATATGAAATATCAAAATATTTTAAGGTTACACATTACGTAGCAGTTAAGTATTTAATTAATTAATTATTATTATTACTATTATGATCTACATGTATGATATAAATTATGTATTATGATACATATATATATATATACATCTGCTTGAAAGGTTAGGAATTAAGGACTAAGTGCGAATGCATTTGCATAATTACGAGTACCTCAAACATATGATATATTATTATTATATTATTCTGATATGAATGTTTTATTTGATTTTAAGTTGTTTTTTTTTCAAACTTTATTATTATTATTATTATTATAGTTGTATTACGATTACTGTATAATATATTACATAAGGTTTGAATTTTTTTCGGGTTTTTTTCCACTTAAACTCTACATATATATATATGTATACATAAATATATTTAGTTATTATTTATCATTCGTTACTATTATTTTATGGAAAAAATGTTATGAAACTGATCATAATACTATTTTGAAGTAATTTTCAAAGTAAATTATGTTTTTTGTCGTCTGTATAGATATATATTTATATACAAATATATATATATTATATATACTTATTTATCAATGTATAATTTTTAAAAAACAACAAAATGATCTTATATATTTTAATTTTTTTTCCATCAGAATTTCAGTCAAGTTTCATTATTATTATGTTTCACTATTATTTTAATAATGATTTTCCTGATTTTTTTGTTTTGTTTAGCATGCATAATATTATAAAACATTATTTCGGTGTACATTCGTGTCAAATTGACAGATTTCTGTTTCTTCGCATTTAATCAAAACCGTCGTCAACAAGTAATTACTATTATTATTATTATCTTAATTATGATTACGATACAAAATATTATCAGTTAAATCTCAAACTATTATATTATGTTCCGCTATGAAGAATTTTTAAGGAATTTTTAATATGACTACTTGTGAGACAAAATAATTTACACTTGTAGACATTTTTGAAATTCAATAGAAATTTAAAATGTGGTTGAAATATTACGTTCCTAAAAATGATTTTTAAATCATATCTTTTTTTTTTGGTTTATGTGTTTTTGTTTGGTTGGCATTTTAAATTTAAAAAAAAAATGAATTAAATTTATCCAAAATATTTTTATTGTTTGTTCTCTCTTTCGTTGTTTGTTCATTTGTTCAGTTATTTGTTTGTTTTCTTTTTAAAAAACCTGAAGAGTTTTAATTCTTGTTACCTTTAAATTTGAAAATACTTATCACGAGCTACAAAGAAAATGTACGAAACATTTTATTTGTATGCTCTGATAAATTTTTCGGTTTTTTTTATAAAGAGGGAACCTTGAGGTATATATAATAACAATAACCATAATCAGTATGAGTACGAATAAATTGGTAATCAGTAATCAGTGTAAAAAAAAGAGAGGCGAAACAAAAAGATTCTTGAGCAATCTGAAAGAACTAAAGTACAAGAGGGAGAGGAAATTGTTTACGTTTTACGACCAAAGAGAAACAGGGAGAGAGAAAAAAGAGAAAGAGAGAGAGAACGAGTCACAGAGAGGTGTTCATTCTATTTTACTTTTATGAGTAGCTCTGGTTTCATATAATGATGATATTAAGCTCTAAATGTTTGCAAGTTAATTAAAAAAACATGCAGTTATGACTATATTTTAATTTGAGTACATTTTAAAAAATCCATCTGGTTTTACTTTTTGTCGTGGTTCTATTTTTAAAAATATATGAGTTTGTATTTAGATTTGAGATTTGTTTTAGATTGTGAGTGAAAGAGAGTTTAGAGTTTGGAATTGTAAATTTCCATACTTTACTGTCGTGCTACTGTGTGCTTGTTTTTTTTCCTCTCTTCTTCTCTCCGTATACATATGTGTGTGTTGGGTTGGCATTTGTTCATGTATACTTTTAGATGACGAGAAATATAGTGAGAGTGAGAGAGAATTTCGTCTGAATAAATGTTTTTGTATGTATGGTGAATGAAATGACTTGACATGGACGGCAATATTGTCGTCTGAATGTCGGTTGGTGTGATAGTAGTCGGGCCGTAGCCGTGGAAAGGTAGTAGTTTTTGTCTCTTGTAAAGTCTGACAAAATTCAAGAGACTTTTTGACTGTTGACACAGGTAGAAAAAGAAGAAGAAAAAAAATACTATGCATAAATAGGGATTTGAAAACTTGCTTATTTTACTTGCAAAATATTTCGTTGTTATTTTTTGTCTTCTTTTATTACTCAAGACTCAAAAAAGAAACACTCTTCAGTATTCAGTGTGCAACATGAAAAGATGTCTAATGAAAAACCAAAAAAAAAAAAAAACTACACACAAGATCTGACTACGTACAAATGATTTTCTTTTTGTATCAAAGATCAACTCACAATTTACCATCTCTATTCTCTATTCTGCTCTATTCCCATCAAAATCTCTGGTCTTTTTTTTTCCTTTGGTTTCTATTACTGGTTTTAATGGGTGTTGTAGAATAATAATAATATAAAATCTACAATCTACTATAATTATCTTTTCCTAATTGTTCTCTGTGGATGTCCACACTTTTACTTCAGTTCATCTGTTCCATTGCATCACACTGTGTGTGATGGTGGTTTCTCTATTCCTGTTAACCACTTTTCAGAATTGAAAGCTTTTTCCTCTCTTCACGCATGTAAAACTGTACAATATTATATATAGAATGTATATAATATTGTGATTGTGAATGAAAAGATCTGACTAATTTAATCTTGAATTATTTCCTGAGTGAATATTTAATACAACATGAATAAGTAAAATTTTCATTAAGTTCAGAATTCTTAAGTATTGAACAGTAAGCCGTAAGCAGCAGCTAGAGAGAGAGAGAGAGACCAGAGACCACAATACGAATGTCTAGGAATACGAAATACGAAAGAAAATTTGTCCTCTCTTTTTTTCCCTTTGGTTAGGTTTTTCGCTCATTTCTTCATTTAGAATTCAGACTTTAGAGTACTATAAAACTTTTGTGGTAGTACATACAAGAAAAAAATATTAAATAGAGAGATGTACAATGTACACTGTACCCACTACACACACACACACATAGATATATATACATACATTTCATACTTGATACTATGATGTGGAAACAATGAACAAAGATTAAAAGCACGAATCAAATCAGTTGAAACAACTCTCTTGTCAGCCGTTTTTTTAAATTTATATTTCCAAGGAACAGGAGAGACTCGTCGTGTGTGTTTTCCCACTTTTTAAAGGATGAGCACTGTAAAAACGAGAAAAGGTGTTAGATCTAAATTGAGCAGCTTTAGATGAATGTTTATTAATCGTTCAGTTTCTCATATCCTGTATCCTGTGTGAAAATATATACATTTATTCATAATTCATAAAGAACAGGATAGAATTTTGTGACTTGGTCTGTTTTTTCTCGCTTTTTTGACTCATATATTCATCCGTGTCTGTTGTATGTATATTATACTCACTATATACTCACATATTTTATATTTGATTCTATCTACAGCATGTGTGAGTTTTCGTATTTATATTCAATATTCAATATACATGTAAAAATATCTACATCATATATGATATGAATTGAATCTCAAAAAAAAATTAAAGTTTTCTTCATGATGAGAAAATTTTTACATGAAAATGTGTGTATGTATACAGTGTTGCAATCAAATGCAGAATACAGATGTGTAGCCGTATATTTATTCAAAAAAAAGAAAGAAACATAACCTTACAGAAAACCCAAAAGCTATACATATATATATATATATATATATATATATATATATATATATATATATATATAAAAA
>JABASP010002423.1:0-20252 GCA_019776565.1 Sminthurinus signatus | reverse complement strand
TAGCATTCAGTGTTAGTGTAATGGGGATTCTATTTAAATTTAAATTTAAATGTAACATACTATAAAAAAATGTCATGCATTTATAATATGTTATGTGTGTGTATATTTAGTATTTACCTACATATTTGTATGTGACAAATCTATGTACCTATAAAATGATATTTTCTATGATTAATCCTTTGATCTAATCTCATCATTTTATTACAAGATGAAGGTTTCAATCCACATCCACGTCCATATGTGTATGTGTGTAAATAGCCACTTCCTTAAGTGTCAAAATCATAGTTTTACAATGCCAATTATTATTATTCATAACAATAACAATATCTGCAAAGTATTATAAAAACTATATTATGTACATATGAAATACCATTACGATTATTATTATTATTATTACATGCATGTAGTCTTCTTTCCCATATAAATTGCCATCAAATTTCTTGTTGCAAGTTGTCCCTACAATAGACAACAGACAAAACAGCCATACGACTTTGACCCCCACATTTCACAATTAGATTAGCTATTAATTTTAAATATATGTAGGATATTTCAAGAATATTACTGATTACACAGATTACAGGTACATCCTAGATCCTAGTTCTATTCCGGTTCAATGGTATTGTGTTTGTTTTTTTTATTAAAACTTGATAAAAATGTGAGCCTTCAACATGACGAACCAAAATAACAAGAAGTTTGTCAGGTGGATGGAAAATTAAAAGGAGTTACTTGTATCTTGACTGTATAATGTAAAATATTATGCATTAGGCCGATTACTGGTTGTGACAGGCTTGTACTGTATAAATTTGGTCCTGGTCTGGATTTTCGTCGCATGATCAAAAAAGACACATTAGAATCTTACTTGAGAGTATAACTTGTGATGAATGTAGCATGTATGATATTGTTATTTTATTTGATATATGCATCTGTGTGTATCATATCCAAAACTACTGGAAACTGGAACTACCGACTGCGCACAAATAGTATGCAAATTAGCTTAGACATCAAACATCTTTAATGTCAGTCATCTTCAGTCATTCATCATTATCTGTATTATATTTTATTTGTTTGTAATATGATGTGAAGCAACGTTTGTCATAGGACAGGTTTCCCTTTTTGATACAATGTGCCGAGCAATCTTGTTTATTTTTTGCTTCTGACTTGTGTGATTTTCATCTTGGTTCAAAGCAATTCGTCTACAAGTCTACCAAAACATGAATGAAAGGGCTAGACAGAAAGAAGAGAGAGAGAGAGAGACAGAGAGAGGCAAATCACCGGTCAACCTTGGGATTTGAAAGTTTGAAGAATGGCATGAAATTTTTGAGGAATTCGTACTTATTCTGTATAGACTTCCTCTACACTCCGCATACATTTACTACATACATTTACTACATACGTACATGTGTATTGTTTATTTATACACGCGTAATAATTATAAAGCTTTATCTATGGGTACTTCAAACAACTGAACTGACATTTATTCTGTCATTTTATCTCTACATTACTTTTTTCTGCATGAAATCAGCAGACTGTTTGAAGTTTCAAAAAAAACCCGGAACTAATTCCAACTTTTTAATCATTATGAATATTGTCATATTGTTGTTGCTGTTGTATGTAGTTGACAAACCAATGAGTTTTCTTCTTCTATTTCATCTCATTACAGTTTTTTCAAGTAGCATGTTAAAACTACTATAGATACATAACTTGTAACTAGCTATGCAATACTAAAGTAACATTCAGTTCTATCTATATCTATATGCATGAGTTTATTTCAATGAAATACAGAAAATTCTTCAATTAATTGCAAATTGTATACTTTTCACTGTGACTGACAGCAGGAGACAGACTGACTATTTGTATTATTATAATACAATGTACTCCGTACTACTGCTGCTTAAAATTCTACACCATTCTCACATAATATAAAGATAGATATTGGGTATTTTTTGGCATGTCCATGTCTATGTCTACCCTTTACTATTTACCATTTACAATCCTTGCAATGACAATGGTGATGCGAGGTCAAATGGGACATGATATTCTGCACTACTGGACGAACATACATCATAGAAACAGCGCACACTATCAAATGAGTTTATTTTTAATATTTAGTGCGCTTTGAACTATATATGTATGCAGTCACTGCATTTCATTTCATAGTTCTTTTTTTTCCTTTCGAAACTACTGATGTCGTGTATACTGATATTCTGAGTTTAGCTCCTCGTCTAAGTCAACTTTTGATGAACGTATGTATGTGTGTATGTACACTTGTTATTGCTGTCAATTTATTCGCTTGATGGGCACACAGGGAAAGTTGTCATCACGTGTTGAATATTTGTCAATGCTTTGTATTTTGTATAATGGTTTAGGGTTTAGGGAATAATTATAAGAGCAGAATAAAACTTTACGTGTCTAGCGGCAGTGCTGATGCGGTGATGTTGTTGGGAGCCGAAAACCCGGAGCGGGGAATTACGGTCGGATATGCGGATATGCATACATAACATATATTGGGTACGGAAGTGTCAACTGTCTCCGACCCATCAGGTAAATCCATTAGGCATTAGGGAATTCCCACTAATTTACTCTCACAATGAAATGCAATATTATTCTTTAGTATCAAAGTATCATCATGAATCAAGAATACAGGATGATGATATAATTTGACGCTTCATCTCCGTGACTTTTAGAAAATGATAACTACCAAAACTCTATCTTCTCTTCTGTTTTCTTTTTTTCAAGTTATCATAATAATATTACGTTGTCTGGTTTTAGAGCACGCAACCGAAAGGGGGTTTCACAACTTTTGCTGCAAGAGGAAATTCGGGTTCATTTAAATGTTTGTTCTTCTTCCAGTATCAAATACAGTGCATACTGTATACTGTGTACAGGCTCACTATTTTGTTGGAGCAGAATGAAGAGCTAAAGAGACTTAACGAACCTACGATAATAAGGTATATTCAATATTCAAGTTATGGTATTGTAGAATGACTGAAAAATTATTTGAGGTGTTCGAAATCATAGTTTGGTTTTTTAACGCACCAAACTAAATTATACTTATAAAATGGTTATTCTCCTCTTGCGAAAGCTATATACTATGTACATTGATGCAAAAACGGTTCTTAATTCCTAATCTAAAAAGGAATAACCATTTGCTTTACTTTTCTTGATTTAAAGTACAATACACGATACACACCGCTTAAAAATAATTGACATAGGCAAGGCCATCATAAATATACAAACGTCATCCTTTGTATTTTTTAGGTATACATCTAGATTATAGATACACATGATGTTTCGTGAACTTTGTGTAAGAAAGAATCCTTTTGTTGTCAGATTTGAGCAGAAAATATGTATTTAGATGAATACTCAGAATTCAAACAAAAAGATAATCATTATTCTTTATTATTTGATTTAAGTATTTCTGTCAAGACTATTATTCAATTTACATGAATTTTAATACTGACAGAACACGAGGCGTAGAAAAAAAGTATGTATTTTTTGCACAGGTAGATAGGTATCGTAGTATACATATTTTATAATAAGTTAGATTATTTTTGGTGAATTTAATATGAATAAGAAATACATGTTACATGTTGTATTAACTAATAAATTTGTACACATGCTTTTGATCCCTTCTTGTTCCATTCTTTATTCTTTTCACAAACCAAAGGAAAACACTGATTTGTATCTCTCATGATTGACGATTGACGCTGAGGTCAAACAGAACATCGGAGGTCTTTTGAAATTCAGTTTCTAATCTATATAATGTAGATTGTACATTCATGAAAGTGAGGAAAAATTGTATAATCAACACCTTATTTATCCGAATGCTTAATTAGTTTTGAATATTTGTAGAGTATGGTGAATCCCCGTTCTGATTTATCTTCGCATTGTAATTAATTTACAATCACAAATCAATAGGGAACAATAGACGAGTGAATGAATGAATGCATAAAACTGCTGCCTGTGTGGGTTGAAGTATGTACATTATCACTTTATTTATAATTAAATAATGTATTATGTATTACAGTAGCATTCAACCACTGAAAATACAATATGATAGAATAAAGAATGAGTATTCGTTAATGGATGATGGTACATATTTCATATAATACAATAATAAAAATAATAATATGCGTCGTTACCGATGCAAGATGGTGGGATGCTCAGTTGGACATAACGATAATGATGATGATAATAATAATAATTCATGCATGTATGCATGTATGAAGAAGTTAGTATATATGGTTTTGATGGTGTGTAATTATAATAAAGATTATATTATTCCTGTTAGAAAATAATGAATACATGCCCTGCCGGATAAAACAAATAAGAATGTGAACAATACAAATACAAGATAAACGAATGAAGGAACAATAAAAGATTGATGATAATAAATCAAAGATACGTGTATAAATTCTTCCCCCGCATTTCTGCCCAAGGTGAAGAAAATCTACATGGAAAATAGCTGTGTGTTCTGTGTATGTACGAAATGGATAGCTAATGCAAAATAACATTTACATTTAACGAGATGTGTTTTGTTTTGTGTTGGTTCATTTGAATTTGAGTTACCCCACACGATAATAATGAGAAAAAGAGTTATCGACAGAGAAGCCTCAGATAATAATCCCAATATTGTCTTTCCAAGTTGTTTTTTTTAACTTTTATTATTATAATTAAATAAACATTCGGTCGTGATTGGTGCAAGTATTATACTTTTAAATAGATCATTTGTAATTTTAATGGTATAATAATTTCTCAGCATTCAAAACTTGTATTGAAACTTGACATTGTAAAGAAACAAAAGACAAAGAACGAAGAAGCACCCCACGCAAAACAAAAAAACTGAGCAAACACAAATATAGTAACACCTAATTAGTATGTGAATCAGTTTGTCTTTGTGTCATTACGGTTTGAATGCCAAATATACATCCACATATTTTGAGACTTTATATCATTATTCATATTCATGATTCGTGCTGCCTTAATTATGATTCATTATAGTTAAATGAACATGTTAAATGACTTGTTGTTGACATTTCTGGTAAGAAAAATAAATGATACTACTAAACTGAAAGGATTTCGGTCGTACTTTTTGAGCTTTAAGCTTTTGAGCGGAGAGGTCAAAAGTCTGAATTGAATCATTTATTATTTATTTTGGCTCTATTTTTTGTACATATTTGCAGTACATACGTAACAAAGTGTGTGAATTGTGAATAAAAATACTACATGTGGTTGAAAGGATTATTGATTATTGTGCTTCTGCAGACATACAACATATATGTAAATATTTGTATACAATTTTTGTATGTATTACTTCATAGTCTTATTTAACCGGACTTTCGCTTATACTAATGATAAGGAAATAAAGGAAGCAGAGAACATGAGTAATGGTTATCAATCAGAATCTTTTTTCATCATTGATTGGCTCGATCAGACTCTTCGGGAAAAAGTAGATCAAGTCGTCTGGTCTCGTGTTATACGTTCTGTTATGTGTTATGTGTATTATTTTTAAAAATGTTTCTTCAGAAGTCTCTGTCTATCTTCTCTTCTGTGATGTTCGATGTTCCATATGTGTTTTTTTCTATTTTACATATGTTTTACGAATGGGATGTGCATAATAAACTCTGTATGATACTTATTAGTTTGTTATACATGGTATTTTATGTAACATGTTTTCTCTTGATACATATGTTTTCATTGATCCGTAATATTATTATTGTTATCGTTATTTTTATTGCTTTATAATGCAACTCTCTTCCATTCACCATTCACATCCACACACTATATATATACTATTTGAAGACAACTCACCACCAACGAAGAGATAAGTACAGAGTACAGAGAGAGAAAAGTTTTTCCTGTCTGTGTAACATAGGTATGGATTGTAGGTATGTTTGTTTGTTGGTTGGGAGAGAGTCGGCATGAAAAGGGAAGGATGAGAGGATGTAAATGTAAACTGTAAATGCGTGGGTATCATCATTATAATCCCTGCTTTGTCCTTGTTAGCCATCATGTATGTATGTGTGTTTCTGCTATCGGAATACTGAACATCATTACTAGTTTTGATTTTTCTCAAGTAGAATCTTGTGACATGTCCATTTTCAAAACTTTACATTCGATGACTTATCTTATGTTCTGATTCCGATTAAGATAGTGACCAAGTTAAACTGTCAATCAAAACATGATAATAACAATATATATATGTAAGATGGGAGATGTGAGGAATTATACGATTGTGTAGTTATTTATTCATATTCGTATTCATATTTTGATATGAAAATACATAGTTTCAAGTCGCCTTGTTTTCTTTACAATGTCATTCGTATCGTACGATATACGATATGTTGTGTTTTTGAGCATGTGCTTTTCCCACATGATTATTAGGGACTTTCAAACTTCAAATACCTACCATACAAATTTTTGATACCAAATAGCAATACACTTTACACTGCAGAAGAAATTGATTTGTATTGGATATTTTATTGAATTTTACTTACGAATTGCGGATAGGAAGTTTCAGAAATAAATCGTAAAGGACAGAATAAACATTTATTCAAAGGTTATCCGTTTTCAATGTTTTGATAAAAATAGCAGATTGAAAAAAAAAACAAATCCCAGAGGCTACTTTTTTAGTGGATGGTGAATATGGAATCCCGTTGAAATAATAGCACATTATTATCCAATAGACATATTGATCTCTTATCTGTACAACAATAATGATAATAATTATCTTGTTATTATTGTTGTTTTGATGATTCGATTCTCGATTCTCATGTCCATCAAGGTTTTTTCTCGCATTGCTCAAAACTGAAATTGAAAATCCATCGACGAATGAAATTTTCTGTGCCTACAAGCTACGCACATTTGAAGAATTAGAAATGACCTTAACTTACCTCCTCATCTTGTGTTGTATCACATGCTGGTCACTATAAAATAGTCATGGATTGTAGACGTACTTTGCATTTTGCAAAATGAGCCGATGTAGTTTTGTGGTTTACAGGATAGTCAGTAGGCAATCGGCATGCACTACGGAAATAATATGATAATTTATAATGTGAATTATTATTATTACTCTTATTATTATCAACTTTAAATTTTCAATGTCTTTTCCTGAGGATGTAGAATGTAGAATTACATTCATGTCACATTATTATTATTATTGACATGATGACATGATATGCTTGCAAACTGTACAGATCATACGAGTAGAAACAGTACTGATCTATAGTTTTATAAAAACATAATACGGTACATGAAATGTATATTGATATGTGCATATATTTAGCAAAGCAATTGGCCTAATAACAATATTAATAATAAAAAAAAATATGCCGTAAGAGATGAAGATAACAACTTGAATAATAATAATATTATAATCATGGTAATTATGTATCTTGTATCTTGTAGTGATGAACTAATGTCGTCGTTCCTTCTCCTTTTTTACGTTTTGAAGATACAGTTTTTCAAGAGTACAGCTAAAAAAGTACAAAAAACTATACAATAACATCAACAGAGAACAGAGTGAATGATTTTGCATGTCCATGTTGTTACTCTTTGGTCGAGATTCGACCAAAGACGCTCGAGGCAGTTCCAATATTTAAACTATATTCGTACATGTATAGAAATAAATGAAAAATGGAATGTGTATATTATTAACATTATTATTATGGCCGCAAATAATTCAAATCGCGTGCTAGATGCCTCAGACTTGTGCTCTATCTCTCTCCGTCTCTCTCTTTTTACTTTTTATATAACTACAACTTTTTAAAAAAAATTCAACAACAACGACGAAAACAGGTTGGCTTCTTGTAAGATGTAAGATGGACATTAGACATTGGACATGTGATCAATACAAAGGCGATGCTGTTATGTCAATTATGCCTGATTCTGCAGGACTGTTCACTGTTCACTGTTAGTGCATGCACACACTGTTATATTTAATATTTATGTACCTATATGTGCAAGCTTGGTGTCATGAATTGAGAATTGAGAGTGAAATTAGAATTGCAAAGGTGTATGCATTTACATATGTATGTGTATCTATAATCTACAGTGTACAAAGCCATGCAATATATTATGCATGTACCATGTTCGTCGAAGATTGAGGAATGTAAAGGCAACTGGAATTACATTTACATAGATAGATATATAATACGGGAGTGAGAATCAAACAACAGTAAATTGAGAATCATGCACAGTAATTCAATTATACATGCAAATAATTAAAGTTGGTTCCTTCTTGAATGCTTCGTGTGAGTCTCCCAGAGTTTTCTTTTCTTGAATATCCTGCAGGAATTTATTGTTCTCTTCAAAATTAAGCTCATAGGATCTCGAAACTCAGGGGAATGAGTGCAAGTGTGAGATTCGAGATTCAAAGCGATGGCATTCGACATTGACATTTCATTGGTATGAATAGGAAATACGAAATGAACATGAAACACAATATTCTAAATTATTACTAACCTCATTTTTCATTCATTTCCATTTACTTTGTAGAAAAATCTGAATCTGAATTATGTTTCGTATGCATATGTACGCGAATGAATTCATTATTACTGAATGTGTATTTACTATGTACTATTTATGATTTAGGATATTTTAATTTGAAAGTTCAAACAGTTGTCATAATTCAATAGAAAGTCTGAAATAAATTTTTCAATCTCCGCATGTATAATCTAATATAATTGTATGAACTTGTAATAATAAATATAAAGTATTTGATCAGAAGAGCTAACGGCATTATGCTGATGAAATTTTTTCAAGTTTGAAGTGAAAAGATCAGCATGAAATTTGGCAATGGCATTTGCAAATTACATTGTGCAAATTTTGATTGTTCTCAAGTTTCAAGACTCAAGACATTTTGCAAGGTAGAAAAAATTCAATTGGAATTTGAACTTATTTCAGTCTCCACGGAAAAAAAGAAGGATTGTCATGTCATGTCGTGCTGTGGAACGTTTGGATGTTTGGATTTTGAAATCTTTTAAAAAGCCACAATCAATTTTGTATTTAAATCTCGAGTAGGTTTAATTAATCATTGATATGTTCATAAGTCACGGAAAAGGAGGTAAAACATGACAATTGAACCTATTCAATATTTATATTACGTGTAATCAGTGTTTGAATGGATTGTGAATGCTGCACAAATTCTAAATCAATCATTTTTTTTCACTTCAAAATTCAAACCCACAAAGATTTATGCAAAATGCAAAATGTTCTGATAAATGTAATTTGACTCGGTTTTCATTTTCTCTCTTTTTTTTACTTCTTGTTTCAAAGTAGAAGGAATTGAGACCATTTTTAAATGGCTTTAAATTCTATCTGTGGTTTTAATAATTTTAATAGAAAGTGTAGCGAAATTGGCTTTTACTATTGCATGTGTATTAGGATCATTCAAGTTTGAGTTGAAATACTTTTATACATGTATTTCCGAGTCTTATATTAAAATAACTGAATTTTTTTTGAATACTGAAGATATGAAAAAATATGCTTGCAGGCTTCTGATTTCTTATTATGTGTGTTACTCTTCAAAATAAGTTGAATTACTGTAAGTTTCTGTACTGCTTTGAAAATAACACATTTGTTTATTCGCCTCGTTGCACTTTATTTTATCCAGTGAATCCACATGAATAGCAAAGAACATGAGAGATAGAAGGAACAGGCTACTACATACAGCTTACAAGAACCAGCAAGAAGCGGAGTCGTGTTTCATCTCTGCTTTGTATTTACTTAGAAGTGCGTGCAATGTGTATGTTTAAGGGGTTTCGTTAGTATTGAATTTATAGCTTGGACTCACATTCCCAATTTTCTTTTTGCTTTTGCTGTTGCTTTGTTTATATATTTGGCAGACTGTGACTTTTAAGTTAATAGGTTTTTTTCTTCACATTTTCATTGTTAGCAAAAAAAAATGTAATTAAAGCATGCGAGCATGAAAATGTTCATCATGTATTTATTTCCCCTTCATTTTCGTTTACTGGACAACGTCGTAAAATCTCAAATGCTCAAAATCTCAAACTATACATACTGTGTGATGTCAAATCACTCAACCATGATGAAATTGTATCATACCAACAACCACAACACCAACTAACTTGCATCAAGTTGCCGGTTCTTCTTCTTGGTCAAAAAAGGAGAATGGTATCATTGAACATTGTTTGCAGTCCAAACGAAGAAAAAGTACAAGAAGAAGTAGAAGAAACATTTTCAAAGAGCACAAAGTAATGCCAAACTACGCGTATTAATTTACCTGTACATAGTGTACAAAATGTAAAACAACTTTGGATGCTTTTCATAAAACCAAGTGTTAGTAGGAAATCGTCGTCTACTGATTATTGCTGATTACATGCAAAACATTGATAGATTGTTGATACGTCTTTTCACTAAACTGAAATAAGTTTGGAAAGCTTTCATGAAAAATTAGTGGTACAACTATTATTAGCAGTTTATTTGAAATCATAATCTGAATCAGTGGTCAACTTTTTCAACATTTCTCCGGCTTCTTATGATGTAATCAGAAGCCTTTTTTGATAAGAGATGCATCTGGTTTGCATGATCTTTCCTCCTTATTTTCACTCTTAGATTTTGATCACGTTTAGTTTTAGTTTTATAGGAACATCTTATACCTTGTATCATTAAATGTATGAATTATGTATACAAAAATTTCGAAACGATTCATTTGAGTATTGAGTATTGAAGATATAAAATATAAATAATCTGTTGATCTTTTCTAAAGCATAATCGGTTTTATCGAAAATACTTTACACGTTCAAGTAGCCGTAGAAAAGTAAAATTTATGTACTGATCGTGAACACTTAAGAGTATTAAACCATTTCTGGCTAAACACTTTATAAATATGACAGGACAAACGAGACTCAGAGTTATGCTCCACAATGAGATACGTAGCACAATATTCATTGTACTGAAATTGAGAGTATTGTTATTATTACTATACGCCTGACAAGTTTTATCATGAAGTTTGAAATTTTTAACTTTTGTGTTTTGAACACTTCATCAGGTTGTAGTTATTTTTTAGTTACAATTTATAACCCTCATAATTAATATGTAAGTTAAACCGCGTATAGCATGTTGAGAATTTTGAGCAAATTTTTAACCATAAAAAAACAAATGAAGATGGTTTCAATTATATAGTATCTGTATGGTAGGTGAAAGAGTAACTGAATATTAAAAATGAAGTAGAAGAAGTAACTCGATGTTTCTATAATTCATTATGTTTTATAATAACAAAGGGTCAGTTTTTTTGTAGCATGAGGAGTAACTCCCAATTCATTGCAAAAGGCCTTACTGTAACAAAAGTCATATAGGTTTTACTTTAGTTCATCTGACTAACGGTCTTTAGTGGGGTTTTTATAGCAGAGTATTAATAATAATAATAATGTATAATGTGCACTATGTATTATTCATCCTTGGTGCCCGGTGTTTGGTTGCCTGCTGTTTTTGTCGTGGTCTTGTTGGTCAGTTGAGCTGGTGATTAAATGATGTATCTAGTATCTATGTCCAAGTACTGCGTGTATGTGTATGAAGATTGTTAATATAATGACTGCAGAATGACTGCTGAGTAGTCAGCAGTAAGCAGTCGGGATCTGAGCACTGATACTACTAATCCTACTAGTATTATTATATGCGTATGCATTTTGTAAAATATGATGTGTATTCATACACTTTATACATATTAAGTTCAATGCTCAATGCTGCATGAGACTGTGCAGTTAAACAGCCGACAGAAAATTTTATTAGGTGAGTAGTTATTATTATATTACTTGTATCTACTGCCTATGTATATTATACATCCTATGTGTACAATGCATAGCCAGAGAAAGGGAACGTTTTCCCTTCCAGATAGTTTGACTTATTGCACTCCTCTCTCTCCTCCATCTCAGTTCGAAGTCATTCCAAAAGTTATCCATTGCCTATTTTGCCCATATAGAAAATAGTTAGATAGTTAGGTCTACATTTATATGTATGAAATGTATAGTAGCTTTTTTATTGTCTTTTTAGTAACAGTATCATGTACAATGTACAGTGTACATGTTTGTATGTTTGTACATAGTAAGCCACATCACATCATGCTACCTTGCCACATATTATACCGTATTACCTCAAGTTGTACTAATACATTCAATACACTTTGGTCAATAATGTGATTGATACGAAAGAGAAAGAGAGAGAGGAGCTGAGAGGGGAAAACAAGGCACTATCGATATCATATCATGATATACATAAAGGACATGTTATATAGTATACGGAATTATTGTAAATGTAATAGATGAATGGAGGTGGAGATATGGTTAAGATCCAAGCTGTTGGCTATATTTTAAGGACTCTAATGATTTCGGTCGTGACTGCAACTCCTCACGATTATACTCTTTGTTCGTGTGCCGAGAAAAACAGGGAGAGAGATCCATGCTTCAGAGAGAGACGTGTACCATTTAGGATTTAGGCAGAAGTCAAGATACAGATATATGCAGTAGTGGTAGTACAGGAGTGTGCGTACGCACTTTTTGTACATCTACAATCTATGTAGATACCTAAATACGTTATCTCCTGGTAAAATAACCCTTTGTCTATGTCTGTTTATGTATATGTATGTATGTATACACCATTCACCATAATATCTTTTAACTTCCCATCCCGAAAATGAAACTACCGTCCAACTTCTTGCATTTCTTCCTGTCTGTGTTCATCTGCACAGTTTGCTCATCTGTACATGGTACATGCATTTTTTATGCCTACCTTCGAAATGGGAAATGGGAAACAAAAAAGTAGATGAAGTTTATATCTATCATCTCTTTTTCTCTTTTGCTCACTCTTTTGTCTCTGTCTCTCTCTCTCTCTCTCTCCGCTGTTCGTGTTGTTCTTGCTAAACACGAAGAGTTCTGAAAACTATACACTATACATGTATATTGGTTATTGGTATTGATGTGAAGGTCTGTACGAGTACGTACAATGTCCATTATTCTGAATTTTAAATGTATACTAGCAGACAGCAAGCTTTTATTAACGCGCCCTTCCTTATACAATTTCGGAAGTATTTTAATTTTAAAATATTATAAAATTGGTATTAAGACATTTTTCAGAATTATACGTACTAATATTGAATTTTCATCATTGTTGAAAAAAATACAAAAAGCATGATTGAGTTTGACTCTTTGATCCTCATTACAGAGACAGTGAAGTTAGTTTAGCACTTCAAAGGTTGGATTAATTTTTGAGCATTGGCTATTGATTGCAAAAGGGTCTAGTGGTCTAGTTTTAGTAATAGTTTATGCTACATAAAAATCTGATGAGTTGTCTGTTGTCTGGCCATGTTATAATTTTTCCTAACACGATTTTGTGTGTACTTTAGTCTTTAGTGTATGAAATTGGGAACTCTTTTTGTTTCTCATTTTTTTAGTTTGCTCTTTCATAACTTGATGAGAGAAAAATATTGAAGAGTGTGTAGAAAGAGTCTGATGAACAGAGAAGGGGGAAGAAAGAGTGAGTAAGTGAGAGGAAGCAAAGAGGAATATCGAAAAATATAAATTATATCATATTGACTTGTGATTCAAACGCCTTGTTTTCTATTGAATAGTGCTTATAATTACCCCTCATCTCTGCCCAATCTCTTGTCATAAGTAATGCTTAACCAAGATATTTATTGGACACATGTCGTAACTTTTACCTTCTTTTCACTGCTGTGTAGCACGGCTAATTAAAAGTCATGTAAAGTATAACAGACCAAGAGCATAGTATGTATATCGAACTATGAAACTGCATAAAAACTTTGTACGTTTTGACATGTAGTCCTCTGTAAATTTTTTCTACTATTATTGAACTCATGTTGGTTCGATGTTGGAGAAAGTTAAACAGTCAAACTTACAAACTTTTATGAAACATTCGTTATACGCTACAAATTACAAATGGTACAAGTTCTCAAAAATACTAAATTCACGAAAAATGGATCATATTATGTAATATAAAATATAAAGCTCTTAAATTTTGAACTACAGCTATTCAAAATTTAATGCTGAGCCTCTGTTTGTACACACATAATAATAAGGAATGTAAAATGCTTCCACATAAATTCAGGATCATTTAATGCTGTTAAAAAGAAAAAAAAACTATACATAGTATTGTATATGAAAGAGGCATATTATTACATGCAATATACGACACAATAGAAATATTTAAAATACACAATGAAGATTTAAATGGGTGATACAAAGCTACTGATAATGAACAATAATTATTATAAATACTTCTACATTTATGCTATAAGCAGATACATACATGGAACATTTACCTTATGAATACAATTCCTAAGATATTTTTTGCATTTGAAATTTACATCATATTTGTATCGTATAATAAAAGTATAGTGTATAAAGTATAAAGTACATGAATAAATCTGTGTAGATTGTAGACTATTTAAAATTATGCAATAAGAAATTGAAGAGAGAATTATAAGTGAATGTTTTGAATTTTTTTGAGCTACATGTTCTATCACAATTCACAATAGAGAGTTGGAATTGGCATGATGTACTTTTCTGTCTTTCTTTCTTCATTTCCTTTTTTATCTTATTCTTTTTCAAGTAGCTTGTGATGTACTTACATATTTACATACATTTATGCATTTATGCATTACATAATACTTGGTACATATTTATTTAGATGATAATTTGGCAGATTGTACGAATAATCGACGTTTCATTTATACGCTCTTTATTTACATTTAGTAAAAGCAATCACGAGTTGTATATAACTATTACTTTGCTCCATTATACATTATACAGGTGTGCAGCTATGAATTGGAATTGAAATTGCATATAAATTGAAGTATAGAGAGGGACAAAGCTAAAACACTCAAAATTAGATCACGTTTATTTTTCTCTCGTTTCATCAGTTCGGCATTCAGTATGCTGATGAATAATTCTCGAAAATCTAAAATGAGTTTGCTTTAAATATGATATAAAATAAAATTAGGATTTGTGAAATTATGTATATAATAGTATTATATCAATATCAATCTCAAATTCTAAGTTCAGAAAAATAGTTTGATCCAAAAATAAAAGTTGAAATTGCGTAAATTGAACAGCTAAACTTTCTCGGCAGAGAATAAACCGAGATTATTGTTTTTTACTTTTACTCTTGTGTCTAGTGCCTTGTTCATCAATAACTGTCTTTAACACAACGGAGGACGGAGTTGCATGCACTATTTCTTCATGTGTAGATTATTTCTTCTATGAATAGCCGGTTAATGAGATGCCCAACCAAGAACAGAACCGACACTACGTAGAATGTAGATTGTAGATGTACAGATTGGTGTGGTTACAAAGTTGAAGGTAGACAGAGTTACTCATCACTGACTTGCTCCCTCCTTTACTTTGTCTAGCGCCGGGCAGCTCACAGTTTACAACTTACACAATGAGAACTATAGTTCATCTGCTACTGACTACTGATGTGGCTATCGAACATAAAAAGGAAGATGGATGATGCAATTAATTTTGCAAGTCTCGGCACAATTGTTAATTAAATCTACTGAGTGAAGCCAACACGGGAGTCCTATTACACATTACATGCCTATTGCCTATATATTTAATAACATATCGTTTTAATAAAAAGGTATACGTAGATCCCTTGCAGTACTTTTTACGGTAACATGCCAGTAAAGTATTTATGCGTAATGCGTAATGAGTAAGGTATACAACATACACTATACAATATATCTATAACTGAAAGTAATCCGTACGCACTGTAGCTCTAATTTCTATGTTCTAATTGAAAAGGTATTTTCGTAACAATAAGATCTTGGTGTATTCCTACAGAATATGTTTCAGTGTGCAAGAGGAGAATTATTATTATTATACTCTGAAAATTTGTAATATTTACATAATATTAAAGTACATAGATGTCTTTTGATAATTACTACTTATTATATCATATCATATAGAATGTATATATGAGGAACTACTACTTCTATATATTTGATATCTTTTACTTTTTGAAGACGGGTTGAAAGAGCGAGCGAGAAACGTGTCAGTCAGTTGAAATGAAATAATCCATTTCAAAGTCACATTCGATTCAATAGACAAAATTGTTTGCCTTTGGTTACATTAAGAGAGAGAGAGAGAGAGAGAGAGAGAAAAGAGAGTAGAGTGGAGAGTACACTGAAAAAGACCAGATGATTAATCAAGGCACGCTACTGAAAGAATGGCTCATTATCATCTTTCATTTCAAAAGTCTTGGAGAGAAGAAGCACTCTTGTTGTGTTGTCTAGCTCCTTTCAGAAGAGTGAACCAGAATAAATATTAACTTTTGAAGCGAGAGTGATTTTATTACACAATACTCAAAATGCTTCAAGCACATAATTTGAATAATATATCCTGAACTATTATTAGGTCTACTGAGTTAACTATTAAACTGTTTTATGAATATGCTGACTGTTACCTTGTCCGATGGAAATTTTTGCCTTTCTTCCTGCGTGTGTAAGAACTGATGAATACTGTGTTCGTTTTCAACGAACAATGTTTTTTTCCCTTGAAAAGACGAATTTGATACTCAAAAGAATTGAAAAAAGAAGTTTTGTTATATTATACAAAAATTTTAAGGTAAATAAATAAAGATGATCCTTGTCAAATGGAGAAAATGTATGAAAATCGTTTTAAAATGTACACATGAATTGGAGCAAGAGTGTATGAATTGTACATAATGAAAGGGAAATGGAAGTGAATGAATAGTGAATAGGAACGCGCGACAGCATCTCAAAGGACAAAAAGCGTCTTGGTCGTGAAATAAAAGGAGCTTCTTCCTGAAAGAAAAACTCTCCATTTGAATCACATGTCCACAATTTTGCCTCAAGCTTGATTTCATCTTTTTTCATGACTTCCCGTCATCTCTTTTTTTTCTCATCTAATTTCTCGTCTTCCTCTATTGTAATTACATAAGCTCATAACACAACGCGTTCAACCTGCTTGTATTTACGTATGGACTTTACATTACTTTTAGATTTACCTATAGATTTTTCGTCCTTTCTATACAACACCACAATGCAAACTAGTCATCCTGATTCATTCCGTTTTCAAGTGCAATTTTAATTATCCATGCAATTAAAAGAGTCTGCACGTTCACATTCCAAACTTTACAATTTACAATGCAGAATGTAAGAATATGAGCTCCCTACAACTTTTACCATACTTGTTTATTAAACTTTATGAATTTCTTCTGATTCTAAAATAGTTTATTATTTTAATTATCAAGTGCATTCAGTAGTATAAATTTTTACCCGTTTTTAATAAGGGAAAGAAGGTAAAATTATGAGAATAAACAACCCAATGGAATATCCAATATTTACAAAAACGTGTGTTTGGGAGAATACACCATATAGATTTGAGTTTTCATAGTACACTTTGTCTTGTATTATGGACAATTCATATAATATGCATTACACACTGTCTTATGAAAAAATAAATGGGTATTTGATATTATATCTATAACACATGTACATCAGCAAGTATAATGTATTATGAACCGTCTGACTGGCTGCGGGTTTATACAATTAATTAATCGTCGTATAATTTATAAGCTCTGTACCTATAGTGTCCAGTGATTTCATTGTATTTTGCATTGTAAGTACAGTCTAGAGAATAGTTGTAACATAGAGGACTTGGTATTTGCACTATAACTTTGATGTTTAATACATGAGTTTTTCTGGAATCTCAATGATGCTTCTTCTTCATCGTTTTATACGTAACCCGTATATCTTGTATACGAGATCTAAAGAGTAAAGAGTACAGTATAATGTTTCATTTACTTTCTTGATGGCAGTGAGTCAAATAGGATAGCTTTCTGCTTCTTACCATCAACATTTCTTGAATACTGTCATAAGTATTTTTATTTACTCTTGATTCGAACGTCAGAATAATTCATACTACGTCTTTGTATTGAACATTTGAAATTTTTTGTTTTTAGAATGCTCTATTCATTTTGATAAAATATACTCTTGAAAGAGTAAAAAATGCAAAAGATTTTGATATAATTTAATTAATTGGTATAATAACGATGATTTTATGTTTGCTCAACTTTTCGAGAACAGTAGTGCACAAACAGAAACATTCATGAAAAAAGTACAGAATACAGAATAATATTTTTAATACAAGTTTATAATTGACCACTAAGCACATGAAAGCAAATGACAAGGTCGATATTTGATATTTTACTTGAGTATAGCCTTACATAAGTATTATTACATTTGCTGCATGCTCTAGATTAAAAACTGATCAAAATATTTGATGTAATGTATTTACAATTGAACTGAGAGTAGAGAAATCATAATAATTATGAATTAGGAGCATTCTCAACCTCTATTGTAGAAAACCAGAGGAAGTTGAAAACTTACCATTGACCATTGATGGTTTACTTACATATATGTTGAAGCATCTCTGGTCTCTGTAGAATAATATAATTACATATCTGTTAAGTTTCGTATAATATGATGATGGGTGGCTGTATATATAATTTATTACGATCAAATATCTGGGTGGTCGATACAAAGAAAGTCTCGTGTGTGTAGAGTGTAGAGACGGAGCAAAATGAGCGAATGCATATATCTCTGTAGTCTGTATTACATTTATTTACCTGTATAACATATTCTGCTGAAATGTATGTATCTGTAGCACACGTTACAGGCTGCAGGGAGGCTGATGATGATGGTAGACATTTGAAAACTTGGTACACACACAACTATGTAAGTAGCTGGTTAACCTACCAAAAACTAAGTCAGTCAAGTCTCCAATTTGAAAAGTATTCCATGTTTTGCTCACTATGCACTATGCACTGTACAGCGTACACGGTCTGAGTTTTCCAGTCGTATCTCGTATCCAGTCATCATCATTAAATTATTTACATAGTGTAATCGATAACTGGATTTGTTTTCATCTCCAATTTCATTACTTTTTTTGCTTCCTTACAGGTATAACTTTTCCAATCTCTCCAATCATCCCAATTTCAAAAACAAACAGTGATCATCATCAGACATAAAAAAAGTTGAGGTAACTGACAATTTACAAATTATAGAACATATTATAAGTGCATGATGATCATTGATCAGTGACCATCGCTCATTCAGCTTATGAGTTATCCTCGGTCTACTGTCCGTGCTTCATGTACTAAGAATTAACTCTATTGTTAAGGACTATGAGCTATGAACAACCTTGACATTCGGTCACATAGTCATGTTTATAAAATAAAACTAGATTTATTTGAACGTTGGGCAACTTCCAAGATAAAACGTTTTGAAGCTATAAAAATACCAATGTAATATGAGTTTAGATGAAGATTAGGATTGAATTGCTCAAAAAATGAGTAATTTTGACATAAATTAGCCAAATCTCACCATTTTATGTTTAGTCAGTTAATCATTCACATGTGAAATATTTAATGATGTGCATATAGTTTCTGATAACGTTTCAAGTCTAAAGTCTACACCTTGAACATTGAACAGAAAAATATTGAACCATATCTCTACAAATATCTGTAATGTAATGTAATTTACATAGATATTCAAAGAATCTACATGTGATAGAAATTTAACTGCCACACACATACTCCGATTTGCAAATTGATAAATCTGTCATACTTGATAAAAAAATATAATTCTTCTAATTCTCTTTCCTGTGTATTTTCTATCACTCCGCATCTATCCCTGAGCTGACGACCAAGTTGAAGTATCAAAAAATACCATAATATTCAATCCCCTCAATCAAAGTTAAAAAATACGTATACATATGGAGCAAAATTTTATTTACGCTTCAAGGGAAATAATATTATGTATTATGTACTGATGATCTGATGTAGAGAAATTTAAGACTCAACAATTGTAAAGACCTTAAATACATGTATGATGTACTTTTCAATCTGATGATTGTTGATATTTGAAATGAATTGAAATGATAGGATATATGTGAGATAGTTGATAACTAGCCGTTACCCGCCACCATGTGGCGGTAATTCTTGAACTTAAATTTGTTTAGGGAATAAGTAGCGTTCAAACTTCCCGCTAAAATTCTAACTTAGCTCCATTTTTTAGTTATCCTTGAATTTTCCCGAGACAACCTTAGCTTTTGAATTTCCCACCTAATTTCAAATCTCCCACAATTTATAATATCTTCGGATTCTCGCCAGTTATCCTTGGATTTTTGAATTTCCCGCCATATTTGAGATATCCTTGGATTCAGTCTAGCTATCCTTGGATTTTTGAATTT
>JABASP010002422.1:0-20258 GCA_019776565.1 Sminthurinus signatus | reverse complement strand
CGAAATTTTTCGTATTTTTAATGAACAAAAAACTACGCCGTCGCGATTTTGTGTTAGCCATTTATGAAACTTCACCATTCTGAGCCGTCGGCTACGGATTTGTCAAAGCACTACAAAGATGTATTCCCGTCATTTGACGGGCGTTTTACTTGCATTGATATAATGGGTATTATTACAGCTCTGTATAGTGTATAGTGTATAGTTTAGCACAAATGACGACACAAATATACTGAGTCATTGTAAGTCTAAAACTAGTAAATAATTTTGCACAATGTACTCTGTTTTTGGGAGTTTTGTCTTTAATCTTTAATTTAGCTCAATATAGACTTTTGTGAAGGTACAATTTTTCTTTAAGTGTAAGTTCAGTATGAAATACAAAATACAAACAAATATGTCTTTAGTTCTCTTTTTCTATACTAACTTTGGATGAATACAAATATACTCCTGCTTCTATCTTGTATTTGTGCAAAGGGGAAAGATTCAGAATTCGGAAACACCATTAGCCGTTAGCACCAGCTCAACTATGCAAACTATGCAAAATATCTTTGTTCTAATGTTCATTCAAATGTTGCCAAGTTGGCCCTACCCTTGTATCTTGTGTCTTGTATCTCCCATTTTCTGAGCATCCTGATCATTGATGCATAAATATTCCTGGGACAGAAAATGGAAAAGAGAGGAGAATCGCATTCTGTATTCTGTACACTGTATATTATTGTGTATTTTCTTAAATTAAGAACGGGTAGATTCTCTCAACTCTGAAAGAGAATGTACTTAAATTTAAGAAAGAAATTTTTCCAATGTTTAGAGTGTAGAAAGTAGAAAGGGAGTCCACGTGCATTTTTACATGAATATGCAATACATGCATATTGTATGTTTAATCAGTTGCTACACATAACTATGCTGTATGAATGAATTTTTATATAAAATGAATTCAGAATTTTGCAAGGAGAAATGAGGAGGACTGAAATAATGAGATAAAGACTAAATGTCTTCAAAGTTCCAAGTAGACTGCAGACTCTAGACTGTAAACCATGTATTGAAATTCAAATTTTAAATGAAACTTAGCTTACAATTACATTATCATGGTAGATATTTTATGTCTAATATGGGATATGAATGATATATGCATGCAGATACGTTTATAGTTTATAGCTTTTATCTATACACTCCTGCTTTCATTGCTTTCAATCCAGTCTTTTCCCCAGTTGATACTTTTAACTCTGTCGACATGGTCACATGTGGACCATTAAGATCATCTACACATTTACAAATTACGAGTAGTGAGACATAAACTGATACGCGGTATCAAGTGTCTGTGTTGCTGTACTTTGGACTTTGGATTTTGGATGTGTAATTTTGTACAATAATACATTTTGCTGACTACTTTCACTGTATTATGTATGTGCTGGAAAATTCTGTGCAGTAGTAAGGATAATAAATGAGCAGGGCATTGATGATATGCCAAAATAATATTCTGAAGGAGGAAGGAGTCTTATATCATTTTGGATTTTGAATTTTGAATTTCAAAATTCAAGATTGCAATATCACAGCCTTGTGTCTTGTATTTTGTGCTGTATGAAAAAGCAAAGGAGTACATGCTAAGAACAGAAAGATAATGTAGAATGTAGTATAATATTATACTTCAAGTTGTTCGTCTATGAGCTTCCCAAGTTACTGTACTGTACTCTGTACTCTGTACTGGTTCCAGTTCTAGTTGAGTAGATCCCGCATGAAGCATCTGCAGATGTGAGGAGGAGAGAGAATCCTTTAAGTATGTATGTATGCATACATTTCTTTGAAAAAATGGAAAGGGAATTACCCTCATAATGAAACCATGCAGAATGGTGCAAAATAGTGAATCTTGAATTTTGAATCTGGAGTGTGGAGTCTGGATTCTGTACTTGTGTGCCCTAGCCAACTGCACGAGGTACGAGCTATGTGTACAAAGTACAAAGTCCAAACTCCAAAGTATGAAGCCCTCTCAAGTATTCTACAGTCTTTTATTAAAATCAAATGTAAAATATAGGAATTTTTTTCATGGAAGATTTTTATCGATTTTACTTTGGTTTCAATTTTACTTGCATTGTGAATTCTGTGTCATTTTTTTCGTTTTCCTTCGTGGTACATGTATGATGTATAATGTATCTGTATCTGTGTATGTCTATGCGTCTTGGCCCTTTTTACTTTGAAGCTCCGAACAGAATCTTTGACGGTTTTTTTCAATGAAAACTGTGTTCTGGATAATATACTTTGCTTCTCTATTCTGTATTTACCCCTGATCTGAGCCACTTGACACTCATGTTCTACAGATATAGATTGATGTTTTATGTCCATATACCAAAAACGTCCCTCTATTTCCTGTACCATTCAACTTGAATGTTGAATGTCTTTTGGCTATTGTAATAAGTGTTATAGTAATTCACACAAAGAATATACATGTAAAATTTAAGCACGTATACAGATTTATGAATCTATTCGATGGTATTGGATCCACATTTTGTGTGTGTGTGTGTGTTGGAGCAAGTGGTTGGAGAATATGAATGAGGAATGAGATGAATGAGTGGATGACTATGACTTGGGGTAAGTTCTTTCCATTCTCGTTCTTCATCTACCATTTGTTTCCTCGCACTGGCTCTGACTCTGACTCTTACTTTTCATTTTGCTGAGTTGCTTAAATTCAAGAGAGGAGGAGAAAAGTGAGAGATGAGAGAGGAGAGAGTTGAGATGAATTTAATTCTGGAGTTGTCGAGTGGTTGTGGCTAGAGGAGGACTCACAGATGAAGATGAAGTGCTCACTCACTCAGCTTCTTCATCCCTGCATATTGTATATCACATATTAGATTTGGTATGCATATAATACAGATATAAGTAATAAGTAATAATGAGCGCCTTCCACAAAACCCTTTTCTCTTGTCAGACGGACAGATACATAATGTTCACATCCGAGGATCTGTCTGCAAGCATATAAGCTATGTGTGCAGTATAGAGCATATTTTTTGAAGTACAAGGGACATTGCACATATACAAGTATGTATAATGTATAATGTGACTCAGCTTATCATCATTGTGGTATTAATTTGCTCATATGTTCTTTTCTTCCTTTTGTTGTCCTCATTCTTGGTTCTTGGTTCTAAATTCTAGAATCTAGATTCTAGAATTTGGGACAATTTGGAAGTAACAGGAGAAAAGAAAAGAAGAAATGAGAAACTATGGTTACCATTTCTTTGGTTGAAATCCCGAATCCCGGTGATACATTTATATTAAAAGATGGTTGAGATAAAATAGAGATTATAATAGATTTTATACCACGTCTTTTATATGTGAATAAGTTTTTCATGCACTTGATGCTGTTTTCTTGGAAAATTTTGAATTTACAACTAGCATCAAAATGCTTTTTCTATTTATGTGAAATTTGAATGGGATTCAAAATCCAAAAATGTTCTTCTGAGAATAATGAAAATGAGAAAAACAGGGGATTTACCAGTTACCAGTAGAAATGAAGCTCATTTCCAAAAGTCAAAACATGCGAATGTATAATGTGTGTGCTATGCAAAAAATATGGTTTTCAAAGATGGAAAAAGAATCATTTTCTTACAAGTCAAAAATGTAGTGCTAGAATCATAAAGAAGTTTACACGCTAAAGTAAAGTAGGAATTGTGCTGGCAAAATCAAATTTTGATATTCTATTCTTATATGTTTTGGAAAGTAAGACTCTAAACTCTAAAAACGTATTGAAAAATTCGTTTTAAAAGTTCTTGGGATTTGCTCAGAAACTTTCCTATTTTGGTATCTCTAGTTTCTATATAGTTGAAGACGTACAAAGTTAAAGTATAGAATTCACTTCTACAGTATAGTACGAAAATCCTAGATTCTTTGCAGCATAATAATATAGTATTATTATTATTGATTATGCTATTATAAGAGCTTTGCTTCCACACTCCACACGTTACATTGTTATCATCATTATTCGTTTTTACATGCTTTTATTTGGATACGGAGAAGAATTTCGTTTCTGATCCTTTTCTTCTTCCTCTTAGTTATTAGTTATGCTCTAGGTTTGTGCGTCTGGTTAGTTTGGTGGGTTTGGTGGTGGACCGAGAAGGCGAAGAAAAGGAAGGAAGGAGATAATGAAGAATTGGATTGAAAGGCTTTGTATGCATCTACATTGTGCATATATTTTCCTTGCTTTCTCCTTGGTTTCAAAGTAATTACAGTTTTTAACACAAACTCAGTTCTTAGGAAGATGAGAATGAGGATAATCATGTTTTATAATTCAGAATTCTAGAGCAACCCATTCTTTCTTTGGTGAAAGCTATACTCAATGATTTTTCCCTTTTCTAACACAAATACTTGTATAATTTGGCTTCTTGGAAATTTTGAAATTGAAAACTTGATATCGAAATCCAGGAATTCAATTTGAATTTTTCAGTCCTAGATATTTTCGTGTTTCAAAAAGTGTGGCATGTTGTTTCACTGAGACTTTCCTCTAATAAAGTTTCTAATCGTCATTTCTTTGTAGGGCTTCCGAGTTCCTTCCTTCATTAGCTTGTTTTTGGAGTTAAAGTCTGATATTTGAATGTGATATAATTTTGCACACTCGACTCATGTGTGGATTATTTTCCTGGATTCTCATACGTGTATTTTTCATCTAGGAAAATTCCATGAGGTTTTTGTATGTACACATATCATGTAAATCTAGCTTCACATTTGTTTTAAATAAATAATTAGTCGACTGGTTGAAGGCAAGCTTTGAGCATTTATTCATTTATTTTGTAAACACGCTGATAAAAATGTTATTTATTCCATGAAACATGAAATATGAAGCAAGTCTTTTGACAAAATCTTGATAAAGGAACAATAATTTTCCACAAATTTTGGTTCCAAATGTGAACACCATATGTGTACCGATACCAGATAGAGCAAATGCTGATGCTAAAGAATTTGAGGTATTTAGAAGTTTAGACATTTTTTGTATCTACAAACATGTTTTTCCTCTACAGTGTACAGAATCAACAGAATACACGTTGATAAAAGCTTTAATAATTCTTGTGTAATACTTGAATAGGTTTTTATTAAACTTTTGTCCTGTGGGTAAACTAATTATACACAGAGGTTCAAAATAAGAGTACATGCATAATAAATAATACACACTATACATTTTGCAGTAGTAGCAAAAACTTGTCAAATGTACATGAGTATTTTGTATTGTATATCCGAAAATCACGTTTTGGTGTGAACTCTACCTTAATTAATATTTTGCACTTGCCTTCACCCATTACGCATCGACGTCGTTACTTGAGATTAGTTTTTGCGCCGTTTCATTTATCGATTGCTAGAAGAATCACAAGGATTCTCTGTATGTATTTACGTTCTGTATTCTCTATTCTGTATTCTCTAAAAGTATACAGTACAATTTTATCCCCAGCTTTTTGCACACTGCCTCTGTACACACAGTAGTTTTCTTTTTCATTTTGTATTTCATAAATCACATTAAATACTGATGGAGGAACAGAAGCCAGAAATTCATTTTGTTTTTCCTTTCATTTGCCTGGTTGATGTGAGTGAAGAGGGTTGAGTCGAGTTGAGATGAATAATTACAGTCAACCCAAATAACACTAATAACAATAATTAAAATTTCCTACTCGCGTCCTCACTGATTATAATAATAACAACGAGAGTAATATTAATGCTACTACTTTTACACCAACTCTACATTATACATGGTACATTGTACATTATACGTACTACAACCTCTGTGTATAATATAATTAAATGGATTGTAAGAGGAGGGATGGAGGAGAAAGAGAAAAGAAGATTGCACGTTGAAAGTGCACGCTGCAATGCAGATGCCTTTATACTTTATACTTTCTAGGTATGCATAAATTTATGCATAATATACAAGATGAAAGGTACGTTAGACACAGAACAATACTCTGCAGTCCTTTCAGTAATATTGTATGTAAGCCGTGAGCTTATAGAATTGACACACACTGCCACATACACATATACATTATACATATACATATACTTTATACGCTAACACACACACACACACAGACATGTCAGATTCGCACGGAGCACATTTGTTTGAGAGCCACATCACCCACAGATGAGAATGGTGAGAATGGAGACAGAGGACAGATTCTCCGCTTCCTCCCTTCATGCAGATTCCTTTATTTAGCACCCAGTCGGGTATTTATGAATGCGGCAAAATTCTTCCACACATTTACATGCATATATGCATGTACACAGATATGTAAGTAGTAAATACACCGTCTCCTCCCTGTTGACAGAGTCTCTCTATGTTGTATGTTGCATGTTGCATGTAGAATGTACATAATATAGGAGTATGAAAGATGAAAGATACAGTTACTTTCTATTCCAAATTTGAAATTTGCGTGAACAAAAAGTATGCACATCTTCACACCCACCCTTTCACCCACGCATTTATTTATACTTCTATATGTATTTATTTTTTACCTATATTTGCTACTTACTCTTTTAATGAATTCTATCGGTATGTCTATCAGCTATTATTTTATTTGTAAATATACGGAGTATGTATACAGAAATATGTATGATATGGTGGAAAAAAGAGACCGTTTATATCTATTTTACCTCAGAAGGACTGACATTGTTTAATTCGACTGGTTTCAAAGGATTCGAGGAATAATCATGATAGGATAGGATATTTATCTTCCTCACTCTTGTTGTCGCGGTTCTCACTTCTCACTCGTTGACTCTGGTTTGGTCTGGCTTGGTCTGGTCTGGTTCTTTCACTCGTTCACTGACTAAGAGAATGAACGAGCTGTAGATTGAATTCTGTGTAATAGACGTCTCACTGTACGCATACATTTTATATTATATATACTATATACATAGAGTTTAGATTTTGGATGTTTGGATGTTTTGAGCCTCTCGTATTTTACACATCTACATTGTACATTGTACATTGTACACTGTACTTTGTATATTGTATATTGTATACTAGATGAATGTGGTTGGATTTCCTGTTCCTCTTCCTCAAATGGCTTATACATATACGTGTACTTTCCCGTGACAATGAAAGTGAAAGTAAAAGAGAAAGTATTATGTGTTACTGGGCGGAGAATGGGAATATGTAGAATGTAGATAGATAGTGTACAGATATGTGTTCATATTGTTGATATAGTTTATAGTAAATGGAAATGTGACTGTAAATGGGTGCTTTATATTATAAAGTCCATTGTACATTTTGCAATAAATAATTGTGGAGTGAGTTTGGAGTAGAAATATAAAAGAAGTGGGAGGACATTATAGATTCATTCGTGTCATTGTGTTCCATGTAGATTTAAATATGCATACATACTACATGTTCAAAAAAGTAGTTTACTTACTTTGATGTATAATGTATAATGAGTGCAACTATACACTATACACGCTGAAGCAGGGTATAAATGTATAAATGGGATGTTGTTGTCACTGTGGCTGTCGGAGAGAGGACAGGCAGAGTGAATTCTCTCCACTAGACAATTCTTTAGTGAAATGGTGTTGGAAATTCAATGTTCAATGTTCTTTATGTTGTAACTAACCAAAATCTCCTGTTTCGTGTTGCCTTGACTTGGCTTGGCTTGGAAGTGATAGAGAGCCATCTCATGGTTTCACACATGACATGAATAACAGTATTATGTGCTTATTCTACATTAGCTTAATCGTCCAAACTACGTTCATCTGTCCTGTTATATGTTATGTTGTACTGTTATGGGAGCAATATACATAGAAACACATACATGAAGCTTTAATGTAAGCTCAAGATAAAAGTGAAAGTCTCCGTGTAAAAAGTAAAAGGTATACCAAAAACTTACATGAATCTACTTATATTAGACTTTGGACATTATTTTACTACAGATTAAAGCCATTTATTAGGTACGGGGCTGTGTGTATTGTGTATGCAAGTATATGCACAGTACATGAGCATTGAGTATTGAGTATTGAGCATGCATGAGTACATATTGGTATCAGTACTGTCTATGATTGTGTATGCATGGGAGGAAGTACTAGACCAATTAGACCACTCACTCGTTCCTAGTTCACTTGATACTCAAGGGTTTTATGCATAATAGGGAGAAATAGATTAAAACCAAGGCCTCTACATTCTACACTCTAGTCTACAGTCTTCAGTGTCGTAATGGATTCCTACTCGACTTAATTTGACATTTTGATACTTTTGTCCATTGTACTTGCACTTGCAGGATTTACAACGATGTCACATCTCTCTTATCTCTCTGTACTAAAAGTACGTTGAACTACCAGAAGATATAAGCTAGAAGGCTAAGCAATAGAGAATATTGAAAATACTAGTAGTTGTCAACTTGCTTTTGCTTTTGCTCTTTCTCTGTGGTTATTGTAGATGGATGGATTCACAAACTCGGAGGATGAGAGCCCATTTCCCATTCCTTTTCCCTGTTTCCTTCTACGTTCTTACTAATAAATAATAGGCGTTTTAAATGGTTGTACATATTAACGCATTTTTATGGATCTTGCGTCATATTCATGTGTATTTAGAATTTAGAAGTATTGAGTCTGGAGAGAGTCTTTCAATATTTAAATTTTGAATGGAGCATAGAATGAGGAACCATGTGCAACGTACAATTTACATTGAACATTTTGGAGAAATTCCATGAAAATTTTAGAATTATATGCACACATGATTTACAACTTTGATGGTTGGATGCATGATGGACTTGAATTATTTAAACATGCAGAATGCAGTTTCCAAGTAGATACCCTGTATTTCGTATTTATTCATTTTGTGGTGGAAAATCCTCATTTTGATTCTGTTTGTAGTTTGTACTTTGTATTTGTCAAATGAAACATGATTCAGCTCTTGGGATTAAGTTGGAAGTTGCCGACACCGACACCGACGAATCTGCATACTAGAGAAATAATTATGATGCAGATGCATCATAAGACAAAAACCGAGCTAATAGATGCTAAATTATAAGAGCAAGAGTTTGAAACTTAAGATTGTATAATGATAAAGCTTGTCCAAAATCTGTGAGAAGTGCAAAGTGCTAAATACTCGTACTATGATATTATGACATTGATATTTGAATTTGAATTTGAATGAGCTGTGGTTGATCAGGATGCATTTGAATTTGCATTTGTTTTTGAATTTTGAATCATTGTAATAAGATTTCATTCATCCTTACTTTATGTTTTACTTTACACTGTCCATTCCGAATCATACATGTGATATGCGACCACTTTATCAGTATTTATTATTCTCTCTGTGTACTTGAGCATTTTCATGTTCATGAGAATGGACAATGTGCATTGTACATGTATAATATAATGATATTATAGATACTGAACTTGCAGAGGACATTGTACAATCCTAATGGTTTTGAAGAGTCACAGGTAATGGAAAATGGAAAAAGGAAAATGGAAGGAGTATGAATGTATGTGTTTCATATACGCAGACAAATACGCACAAAGAGACAAGACACTTACTTTGTTCGTGGTTCTTGAGTTTCGATTTGAATTTGAATTTGAATGCGAACACTGAACGCAAAGTGGCAGAGTCAGAGAGTTGGAATAAAAGTATGCAAATATGTATAATATTGTATTGTGTAAAGTACAAAGTATTTGGCGTGAGTGCACGAAGTGCCTGGGTATTTTGTATTTTGTATTTTGTAGTGATGGTGATGGTGTTGGAGTTGATGGTTGTAGGAAAATTTTGTGTGCGTGTGTGGGATTCACTCTCGCAACTCGAAACTCACTTGCTTACTTTCTTTCCTTCTTTTTTATAACTTGTAATGTATGCAACTTGGTAGGGTTTTCTTGATGGAAGGCTGGAGGAAGCTAAAGTGAATGTATGTGAGTGTGAGTGTATAGGTTGAACAACATACATGATACATACACTCACATTTATGAGCTGGAAGAGCGATAGGTGATGTGATAGCAAGTGAAAGAAAAAAAAACAGAATAATGAAACATGCGGGTTCTCGGAATATGCAGAACTCTCACTATCTATCTTTTTTCCACTATCTTTTTGAGGATGATTATTATTATATCTTGAGTTAACTTAACCATGCACCTTCCTTCTCTTCATTTCCCTTTCCTATTTCCATATCCATATTTACACACTTTCTATTTTCTGTGCGTACCTGCCTGGCTGCTTGTGTGTGTGTGTGTGTGTGTGTAGAAATTCATACCTTTTCATAGAATTTTATCTATGCATGTATCGGTGAATGCGTGTGTGTGTGTGCTAACATATCTCACTTAAATGCCATGATAAAGTTCAACATCAAGTTCAAACTTGGCTCGTTTGTACTGCTGTATATATTCAAAACTTGATGTGAATCCTTGAGTCTTTTTCTTCTTTTTTCTTTTTTATTCTTGAGACTCGGGACTGGAGACTTGAAGCTTGAAGCTTGAGACATATCTAGAAGAAGGAGTTTATCCAAATATCTATCAAATGTACATTTTGCAACGCAACGACCCAGCGAAAAATTCCGCTCTCTCTCTCTCTCTCTCTTTCGCTCTTCGACCCACAGTTTTTCCACTGTATCTCAAAGGAAAAGTTTACTTCACAAGTGATATTGTATTATCGTGAGCGGAAAAGTGAATGTCTAGCGATAGTGAATATAATATAATATGAAATCTCCAGACGCCGTCTATCCATCTCCTCACCATTCCTTCTTCTTCGTCTTCCTTCCACCTAGAAAAATTCAAATATGAATTGCATAAAAGTCGACGACTGTACTTGTTACGTATTTACACACATACTTATAAAAAAGATGTGTGTGTGTGTGTGCATGTAGAATGTAGAAGGAATTTGAATTTGTGTGTTCAAACAGTGAACGTGGATGATGGGGAGAAAAAAAAGCAAATTTGTCGGATCTTCTCTACTTTATACTTTATACTTTGAGCTCATGTACTCTTTTTAATACAGTACAACTTTGAATGTATATTACACAGTGTACAGTGCACAATGTACACGCATATTTTTCAATCTCAAGTCGATCGTATCTCCAGGCAAAAAAGAACAAGAAGCTGAACTCGTCACGTCGTTCCAGTTTCATTGATACGATACTTCATTCAGATTGGGAATGGTGTACAGAGTACAGTGTATAGTTTGTAGGTAAAGTAAATTCAGAGCCGCATATCTTATCTTATCGCTCGCTCAGTCACTGTGTGCTGTATAATTTGTGCTTTGGACTTTGTAGTGTGGTGTAGGTATTTTATTTTATGCTATTCTACATTTTTTCGTCATTGTCGACGTCGTCAAGATTTAAATTTTCTAAGGCTGTCGATTTTGTTTAACTAATCCATAAAATACCACCATGTATATAAAATAAAGTAAAGTAAAACTACAGCTACATACGTGTACAATGTACATTGTACATGTGTGTATGGATTCCAGTGTTGAGGAAAAAATCCTCCACGCTTCAACAGCCAAGATTCAAGATCGAATACTGCCATAAAATTTGCATCCTTTTTCCCTGAAAACAAAAAGGTTGTAAAGAATTTGTGTGTGTGTGTGTGTGTGTGTAATGGGTATGCTGAGATGCAGGATTTTACTCTCTCTCTGTTTGAGACCTTTTTATCAGTATGCTCTTTCATTAAGTCAGATAATAGAAATCCTGTGCTCGAAGTAAATGGTAAATATCGGTAGTAAATAAGATACAGATTGAAAATGAAAACACACGAAAGGAAAGAAAAAAACAACTTTACTCGTTTGTGTACAATGCTGTACAATGTACATTTTTTAACAAAAGAAATCTATAAATTTAAAATTCACAGAGTTAGAACCAACACGATGACATCCAGTGACGACAAGACAAAGTACACAGTACATACAGTATTAAGGCAAAGGAAGAAAAAAAGTAAATGGTTGACTGTCAATAGTAAACAAACCATATGGATTCTATTTCCTATTTGTGTGTCTCTATGCCTGATGGCATTGTAAATTTTCAAGAGTATGGAACCATGGAATGGAAAAGGTGAATAAAAAATGAGGAGATTCACACAATTCCATCGGTTCTTTGCAGCATACGACGAATAAATACAAATATCTATGCATACATATCTGACTTGTGAGTGTATTATGTTTTTTATGCTTTTCTTTCCTTTCTGTGTGTGCAGAATTCCTCTATAAAAGTTTTCATCTCTCCCCTGAATACAAATTAAAAGTCAAAGATACAAAGTAGGAACAAATACATTGACTTTACTTTCACACGGAGTAGGAGCACGTTGTGTTCAAAAGATTGTGAGTCCCATTGTACATGCACAAATTGTACATTGTACATTGTACACTGTCTATAAATGTGACTTCATTCTGACACATGAACTCCCATTGAATATTCAATGCATATTGTATCTGTATATATATTGTGTGTGTGTGCACATGGAACACACGCTTCCGGATCACTGTAATGTGACTTGATCAATATAATGGGGTGAAAATATATTTACGATTAGCATTTGGACTCGGTATTCTGTATTCAGGATTCAGCCTCCAAATACTTTTAGTTAAGAGTCAAGTCAAGCCGAATCGAGTAGAGTCGATAGATAGCAAGTTGACATGAAATGATGTCTGAACAATGGATTCAAACGAATACGAGATTCAAAATTCCAACTCTTTCTCTCTTTCCTCTTTGCAGTTGCAAGCAAAGTCTGAACAGTATCAATAGTCAATACATGAAAAGATTGCAAACTATACAAACTACAAACTACTAAAGCTCAAAACTCAAAGCTAAAGGTGTAAGAATGAAGGAGGAGAAGGAATAAATACTTTTCCATCATTATGCATGTCACTATTAGCTAACAGCTGAGACTTTTGAGACTCGGAGCTGTGACTTTTGAGTGTACGGTGTACGTCCGTAAACTATAAAATACAAACTCGTCTTCCATCCGTCCAACTTCCAACATCCAGCATCCAACAGTGCAGAGTTTTTGCCCATTTGAAAAGTTTTAAAATCTTCTTGTTGTTGTTGTAATTCTCTTTGAGGTAGAATTTTCCTCTGTGTACAGTGTACATTCATTTACACATCACATCACAATTCACATGTTCCACGTGGCTGTATTATGCAAAACGTAATGCGTAGGTGCACACACACACATACACAAACACACATTGACACTCCAGACATAAAAGTACAGGCCACGCAGTAAACACTCCATTCATATGTAAAAATGCACAGGAATAAAAGCAGGATCTAATGATGGAACTTTTAACATTCATGTATCCATGTTTCACTTTGGTATTCAATATTCAGCATTCAACATTTAGCATTCAGCTCGAGATCATAACATTTCCTTTGGATGGGATTGAATTGGATTGGATTGCATTTATACTAAATTGCACCATTTCAAAAACCGTGTGTATAAAGTACAAAAACGAATACATTTGTTTGTGTGTATGTGTGTGTGTTTGTAACTTGTGTTTGATCCAGAGATGGAAATCAAGATTGAATAGAAATGATCTGTATATTTTTTTCCATGTAATGTTTGCACGTCCATCTACTTCACTCGGATGTTGGATGTTGGATGCTGGATTTTGAATCTATCTATACATCCCCATCTTGAATTTGATACATTTGATACATCTGCATTTTCATTTGCATCAGTATTTTGTAGTGATAATAAACCTATAAAATTAAATGTTATTCTATTAGTATTAGCATTAGCATGTTTGCATTAACATCTCTGTTGTTGTTGTTGTTATTGTAAAACTCTCTCATGTCTACATGTTACGTGTAATACTTTATATCATTCAAAGTTACACGAGGGATAAAAGATAAAAGCCTTTGAATTTTAAATCAGTGTTAAAGTTGGTTTATTTTTCAAGTTGAAGTATTACACCTACTTATCCTCTTACATTCTTATCACAGCTCTCATATCTTTCTCACTCGATTCAGTGTTCATTTCTGTTTTGTACTAGTTTGTACATTATATACAACATACATTGTTGAGGAGTGTGCATTCATATTATGAAATGGTTGGTCATAATATGCGGGAGAGTGTGTAAAAGGTTTAGGATATGGAATATTTGCATACTCACTGCCTAAGTGAATATTGCTAATAGTCAAATTTGATACATGCACTAATGATGAATGGAACGTAAAAGGAGTCAAATATATAATGCAATCCATTCCATTCCAATGAATGAAAATGAAATACTTTTCACTTCTCTTATTATTATTATTATTATTATTATTATTGAATGTTGTTCGCTGTGTATTTTAATACTTGGTACTTAATAATTTCTGTATTTGTACACACTGCTCACTCTTTGTGTATATTTAAATTGAATGACATTGTAGACCGACAGAGAAGAGGAAAAAAGTAAAAGAGAGTAGTATTGGGTATTATTACATAATTTGACTTGAAGACGGATAATGATATGGATTCTAATACAAGGGAAGGAACGATGACCCCACATGAAAAGGGAAATTCAAATAGAAAGATAAATAAATTATTATGTGTTGGAGTATTATGTTTGGACTATGAATTTTTATGATAACTCTTATCTTTTTTAATTTTCTCTTATTAACCTGACTTTTGCTTTCTTCCACTCATCTTTATATGTGTTCTGTGCATATAAGCGACGAATGTTTATAGTGTCTAGTGTAACAACTACTGTAACTGTAGAAGTATAACTACCCACAAGAGTGTGATGTACAGATTACAGGGAGGTTGAAAAATATGGAGATATGAAGATATGGAAATGGAAATGGACAAATAAAAGAAACTAACTAACTAACTAACGATGAACAAGCTATGGTAGAGTCAAGTATCATGTTGAGAGTGTCAGTCACAGGAGAAAAGGAGGAAACGGAGAATGAGGGAATGATGACAGTCTACATGTTTTACGTAGGTAGAAAAAGGATGGTGAGATTGTGATTAGAAGTCTCCAAACTCCAACACGTGCTATCCCCGTGTATCTACAATCTATAGTATAAAGATTCAGGGTATAGGGTAAAGGTATTATTTATTTATGCATCAGAGATGGCTAATGGCTAATGGATATCACACTACAATATTCAAAGTACAAAAGCTTTGCTTATGAAGACTAAAATCTCATGCGAATTCTACATATTACAAATTACAAAGGTGTAGATTTTCCAAGATGAGTGGCACAAGACACAAGACACTCTGTGCTGCAGATAGGGTACTTTGACTAAGTAATATAATAAATAATAAGTCATCATACTGAAACTTCGTAGACATTGAGGTTGTAGAAACATATTTGAAAGTAAAACTAAGAACCAAAAACACGTGGTAGATTCTGTCATAACTGTTTATTTTTTGTCTTTTAAGGGAAAAATGTGTAGTGACTTTCTACCTACATTTTAATTAATTATTTGCTCATTTTTGTTTTGAGTTGTTTCTTTTATGAATTATTACTATCACTATATTTGCACATGTCAGAAGACTATCATGATTTTAGATTTTGGATTTTTGGATATGGTCATCTCTGAATCTCTCCTACTGTATTTGTATTTATATCAGTACATGCAGTTTCCGTATCAGACTGACATTTTTATTCTTTATGATTATGCACGTTCAAACTCCTGTCCAACTGACACCATATAAAGTCAAATTGGCTGATGGTGTATGACATCTATTGTATCTTAATTACAATCACAGAAAGACTCCATCAGATATCAAATTTTTCTACAACCTCCTGGGTTTTGCAAAAACTGCTCATCAGATTACAAGAGAATAACAAGAGGAAATTCTTGAAAAGTTTCAAAGTGTTTTATAAATTTATCTTCAATTTTCAATCTTGAGGAGTGCCTGTTGTCTGTTATGATACGTTTTTTTGTACTTTGTATTTTGTACATGGTGTAAACTATATACTTATAAACTACGTCGACTTGTTTTAAGTTGAAGCTTCTTTTCTACTATACATTTTATGGAAATATTCCCCTATTTATTTGTTTCCTCTATTTTTGGGTGGTATCTATAATGATTTTCACACAGATTTCACTAAAATGTTTTGGCGTATTTGGAAATCGTGGGTATACTTTAAGGAGACAAAATATGAAAAAATGAAGAAACATGGGAATTATAATTTACGGCATTTTGAATAAGGACAATGTCAAAAATCAAAAAGGAAGAGAAAGAACCAGACTGTTGATTTGCAGTACCAGTGGCTCTTCATGTAAATGGCAACGTCATTCTCATCGCCATTGTGATTGTCGTTGGCATTGCACTTACTGGAATGACATGAGTATTTCTTGAAAAAAATGTACATTCATCGTCTGCTCCATCCAAGTGAAATGTGAAATGTAAAGTGTACATAATGATTCAACTTGAATCAACTTCCATAAGGTGAAAAGTAAATAATGAGAATTCCGCTCTTTTCAAAAATATTACTTCATCATTCATCATTATGGTCTCAAATGAGGATACATCTTTCTGTGTTTGTGTGTGAGGAAAAAATGTTTCTCCATAATTAGCATTTTCAATAGAAAACACATTGGAGAATGTACATTGTAAAATGCACAATGTACATGTTACATGAAAAGGGATATGGTTACTATTTACTTTAACTATAACTATAACTAGCAATATCTATAGCTTTGATCTCATACATTTCAAAAAAGCTGTCAAGATGATTTTCAAATTCAAATTCACATCTTTGGCTTTATGGAACTATCGCACATTTTGATATTATTCTGACATTCTGCAGGCAATAGCAATAGCGAGGTAAAAAAGTGTGTGCAGTGTACAATTTTTATTAGAATTTTCTTCACGTTCTTCCATTGTGCGTAGATTGTAGACATACATTTAGTACGTACAATGTACATTATGTCTTATGTCGAATGTTCAATATATTTCATGTCTCGTTATGAATTTCAAAAGAAATTGTTATCTTGAAGAAATCTGCAGAGAATTTTCATTTTCTTATTACATGTGCCTGTTGTATATTGTATAGATGAAATGGTAAAATGGCAAGTTTTAATGAAAAATGATTTGTTTTCTTCCTCGGACTCGTATACTCGTAATAAGAGGGAAGTGTGGTGTATGAATGTGTTTTCTATCTTTTTTAATTCTGATTGAATATGGATATGAAGAGGGAAGAGTAAAGGTAAAGGTAAACGTAAAGTTGCCATTCAATTCAATTTAATATGGATGTGGATGTTCTCTTCTCATTTTGGTGTTCCACAGAATTTCCCCGTTCAGCCTCTCATTTAATTGAATTTTATTACCAACCTCCATGAGCGAATTCCAGTTTTTCCCCTCACATGAATTAGCCATTCTCCACCTCCTTGATTTTTTTCTTGTATTCGCTCTCTCTCTCTATCTCTGTCTCGTCTTTTCTCCATTATATCTGTAGATAGTTGAATTTGAAGAGCATAATTTTCATTCCTTCATCCGTCCAGGTCATTCATTCATGTGGTGCGTGTATATTATAAGTTTGTGTATTGTGAACTGTGTACATTGGAATAAATGCAAGGTGTATTGTGCATTGTACTATTGTACCTAATATAATGTTCAAATACAAAATATTACTAGTAATACGTAATACATCTTGATACAATGTACAAGGTAGTAAAAGCGGCGGAATCGTTTTTGTTGCCGTTCAGGCTAATTTGTGAGTGAATGTTGTATTATATATTTCATACATGAAGAGGAAAAGTTGTTGTACTAATGCAAATGATGGGGTTAGGATCATACACACAGTGAGAGACGTCATATAATAATATTATATCGTATCAACTCATGCCATATTGTACGTTCATGTACATGAAATGCAAAAAAAAAGTATAATATTAATTTATTACAGTGTAATACATTATTTATACATGTAATTTAAACAATATTTTCTATCCATCATGACGCTGATGATGATAAATTGAATAGAGGAACAAGTTGCAAGTTGAGGATAAAACAACAACAACAACAGCAACAACTTTACCAAATCCAAAATCCTGTAGCATTTTATGACCTTTAGTCTCTATTCTTTCCGTTGGTTGTTGGTTGTTGGTTGGATCAATAAACAATATGCAATAAGCAATATCTTCCACGACAGTGATTTTTATTTGCAATATATGTAAAATGTAATATGCAATATTGCACATGAATTTTAACTTTTAACGTGTTCAACATTCGTACTAAAATTTTCCACCTGAACCTTCCAGTTTCTAGCTTTTAGTTTCTGTACAACTTTCGGATAAATACGTGTGTGCAAATTATCATGAAAATTATCGTTTCCAATTTTCTCTACTAGCGCTTCTTCCAATGCAATTAAAGTATATTGCTACAGCTTTGTGCTGTCTTGTGTCATGTGTAATGTAATAGATTACATAAAGACAAGTTTGTATGTCTAGTATTCTAGATTTTATTACACAAGTACTGTTCAAAACATTACTATGACAACCACCCACATGTGTGTATTATGTATGATGTAAAGCAGTGTGAATTTAACTTTACGTACCATGCCATGAAAAGGGAAGAAAGTTGAGTTCAAGTTTTAAACGAAGTGTAATTTGAAGGCTTTTAAACCAGACTGTTTGCTTGTTTATTGAACTAAAAGGTAAAACCTTTGCATATAAGAACCATTCGATATTCGATCAAATTTGGAGTCAGATAGCATGAAATTTATCCATGGAGAATCCAAAGTACGATATTTAAAGTATAAAGAGCACTCACTGAACAGTATAAAAGCTTCATGTACCTACATATTTTCCATATGTTCCATCAAATACATGTTGTATTTGATTTTCAGTGTTTGGAGAACTACATGTGTTAGCTAAATCAAGGTTTAGAGAGAAGTGCAACGTCAGTTGAATTCTGTTGCTCTTTTGCTCTTCATAATAAAATCATAACATGGGAAGTTTAAAATGGAAAATCTAGCGTTCCTTTAGATACCTCTTCTACATTCTACATATTCCCAAGAAAAACAAGTTATTATATTATAACTGGTAACTTACATGTGTATATTCATTATTCATGCATATAATATTAAGTATTAAACTGTTGATTTCTATTTATAGTTGATGGATTGAGAATTGAGATGGTAGATCAAATTCAAATACCGGAGACCTAACTTGATAATATAGTAATATGTCTAATGTCTAATGTCTACACTGCATGTATTATACATATGGCCTTCATATTCATATTCATCACAAGAGGAGTTGAAAACTTCCCTCTTGGCTCTAGGAGCAAACGCATCGCATCATTCAAATACGCGTCTGTGATTTATATCATCCTATCTTTGTATTGTGTATTGTGTATGCATATGTGTACAAGAGCAAATTCAATTCAAACAATTTTCACAACTGAATTGAACTGAATACTCAATGGGAACACATCTTCATCTGCTATTGACATTTCCATCAAATCCAGCCAAACCAAACCAATCCAATCCCAGCCAGTATATACAGTACTTAGAAATTATTGTAGAATGGCATGATATGGCTGAGGGCGATGACAATGGTAGTGACACTCATAAATACACATATAAATAGTGCTGGTGGTGGAGACTTGAGACGGTAATGAATGAAGAATAAACGTTGATTTTGATGCGTCTAGTTTGATTTTCAAGTCCAAGGTTCCCATGTTGAATTTGAGTTGGAAAATGCAAGTTTTGGTGGTCTCGTCTCGTTGGCCTGCCTGTCTGCCTGCAATTCTTCAACGAGTCGTGAAATCTCTTATTTGCCATTTGTTTCGCATCAATGAACCTTCCACTTGATTTTGATACTGTACTAAATACTGGCAATTCTATAAATCCAAAAACCAAAACCAATCCAGATTCCAGAATCTAGAATCTGAGCCAGAACTGCAACGAAATTGAGTTTTATTTTACTCTTGTGCACTTGTAAGTTGTGAGTAAGTAATTGTTGGATTGATTTTATGGTTTCCATTTAACTATTCCCTTCCTGTTCATTCTCACACAAGAGACAAGATCAATGCGAAACATTATAGTATTGTAGTTTTCAAACAGCATCAGGTAGCAAAGCATCCGCGAAAATAGATGAGGATAACACAGTAAAAAGTAAAATTGAGAATGTCCATATAACACTTCATTTGTACTCTCAAAAGTATTTTTAAACAAAGCTTTGCTCCCTAAATCTCTCAATCTCTCTCTCTCTACAGTAGAAAAAGCCAAAAGAAAAAAAGCATAGATGTACCATGAATTTCCATGTATTTTTTTATGGTGATTCATTTTATTTTTTTATTTACTTTTCAATTTGAGATTTGAGCATCAAACAATTTTTGTTAGTTATAGTTATAGTTAAAGTAAATAGTAACCATAT
>JABASP010002421.1:0-20265 GCA_019776565.1 Sminthurinus signatus | reverse complement strand
AACTATAAAACCATTTTAGTGTACAAATTGTTGTAAATTGTGCAAATATTTTGCTTTTTAGCTATATTTTATATGTGTGTTTGTAAGATAAGATAAGTTTTAAAATAAAAAATGAACGGTATTATAATAGAATGGAAACAGCTGGTCTTTAGTCTTCTAATATTTCAATTTGGAAGTATTTTGGCTCAAACACCTTTTAAAAAATTTGAATATAAATATTCATTTAAACCACCTTACTTAGGTAAGTTATTTATTAATTAATTTCATTAATCATAATTGTACATATACATATGATGTTAAATGTATAAAAGTATGTGTGCTGTATTACACACTACATATTTGTTATACACACGTGCTTTTCACTTTTTATATGTATGGATAGAAAGTTAAGTGTGTATAATTAAATATTAAATATTTTACAGTAAAAAATATGAAAAGTATACAATACTGTGGCAAATCTTTTTATTTCACATGTACATTTTTACTGTATAAGTAATAAGTATTGCATCAAATCTTATAAATATGGTTGTTTTAAAAACTTTTAGCTCAAAAAGATGGAACTGTTCCATTTTTCACGCATTCAGGTAATAAAATTATCTCTATAATATATTGTACATAATACATAATGTACTACATAGTTTTTTTTATACTATAAATTCATTCAATCATATTGTTTTATGTATAGGTAATGCGATTGCAAGTGAAGAGAACCTTAGGGTTACTCCTAGTTTAAGAAGTCAAAAGGGAATGATCTGGTCCAAATTACAAACTGCTTTTGACTGGTGGGAGATTGAAATTGTTTTTCGGGTCACCGGAAGAGGAAGAATTGGTGCAGATGGGCTTGCATTTTGGTATACTGAAAATGTTGGCATCGAAGGTCCAGTATTTGGATCAAATGACCAATGGAAAGGTAATGAAAAACAATATTTTGATTCACTATCATAATAATTGTATTCATTTTTGAAGTAGTATTCCTAATGACTAAAATGATGATAAGGATTTTGTACATTATTTATTATTTTAAATTATAATGGGCTTCAATTTTGTTTTTACAGGACTGGGAATATTCTTTGATTCATTCGACAATGATAACAAGCACAATAATCCATACATTATGGCAATGGTGAATGATGGAACTAAACAATACGACCACCATAATGATGGATCTACTCAACAATTAGCTGGTTGTCTACGGGATTTCCGTAATAAACCATTTCCTGTTAGAGCCCGAATTCAGTATTACAAGAACATTTTATCGATACAATTCAATAATGGAATGAGCAACAATGAAAATGATTTTGAGCTCTGTTTAAGAGCTGAAAATGTGTACTTGCCTTCACGTGGTTATTTGGGTATATCTGCGGCCACTGGTGGTCTTGCTGATGATCATGATGTTCAAAAATTCATGACATGGAGTTTAACTCAAGATCAGCCTGGATTAACACAAGACTCTGGAATACCAAATGCTGAACAACAAAAATTTGAACAAGAATTTCAAAATTATCAACAAGAATTAGATAAAAAGAAGGAAGAATATATTAAGGAACATCCTGAAGCTCAAAAAGAAAAAGAAGATGAGGACTGGTTTGAAGAGGAACAAATTAGAGAATTACGTCAAATTTTTACTGGACAAAGTGAAATTAGGTTAGAAGAGAAAAAAAAAAACTTTAATTTTTAAACCTCAACCTAAACATAAATTAATTATGTTACATATATATAAATATAAAGATACATATTTTATGGGCAAAAATTCTTATATAAGTATTTTTCATTCATTTATAGGGGTATGGTTCAAGGTTTAGCAAGAAAATTAGATGAAATTGTTGGTCGTCAAGAAAGTACAAACTCTTTAATAACCAACATGCAGCAAAATGCCCAATATCAACCTCAACCACCAGCTGTAGCAGGTCAAGTTCCAGTACAACCCATAGGTGTTGGTAGTACGATTCAACGTCATGAAGTAGACAATATTTTAGCTGCAAGTCGTGAACTGGTTGCATCAACTCGGGAAATTAAGTATGTATTTACTTATAATAAAAAAACTTATTATATATAAATGACTAGACTTTTTGTAATTTTCTAATTTGTTTTACTTCATTCAATTATATGTAATTTATTTTTTGGACGTTCATGCATACATAATCTATAATATATACTACACGATACAAAATGTTTTAATGGTAATTTTATTTTCATTTTCCAGGAATTTATTAGTTTCTATAAGTAGTAAACAAGACCAAGTAAATTCTAGACCGGCAAGTTATGGAAATGTTGATATTTCTGCATCTGTTAATGAGCTAAGAGATGGAATGAACATAGTTAAACGAGATGTCAGCGTTGTATCTCAACGTGTTCATGCTATGCCCACAGGAGGACAAGCCGGTCCTGGTTCCTGTCCAGAAGTTAGTTGTGTTTCTTCTACTTTATTCTTAGGTATGGCTGTATTTCAAATTCTTCTATTAGCTGGTTATACATATTACAAAAGTAGTAAAGAAAGTCAATCTAAAAAGTTTTATTAGTTTTCTTGAAATGACTATTCATCTGAATAATTTATATTTTAAACAATAATAGGGCTTATTGTCATTATTTTTATTATTATTATTCCGGCTGGTACTAATGTTCAATGTTACACAAAATTTGTGTTGAATGAAGATCAAAACAACTTTGTTATAAAATCTTTATTAAGGAGAATATATATATATAAAAACTTGTACCAAAAGTTACACGTCTTATAGTTAGATAGTGACATAATATATTATTATATGCATATTATATATACCTATATGAATATACGGCTTTATGTCGTTATGAGTGAGTCCCAGAAAAGGAAGAGATATATAGTGAACTTCTACATTTAATCATTCAAGTGCCAATATATAATATTATGAATACCAATTGTAATAATATGTATAAAAGTTTGAGTAATTTATCCTTCACTTGTTAAAAATAACATTGTAGAGTGTAAATGCATAAAGGATGTTTTAAACCATATGTTCTTAACATGACTTTTTGTAGTTGTGTATTTTCTAAAACTTTGTTCATTGAAGGGTTCACCTTCTTTTTTTATTATAATGTACCAATAATTTGTCCATTATCTGTTATAATAATATAAATATATTAGCTGTTTTATGATTTTCTACCAACTTTGAAAAAATATCTTATGTTATATAAGCGGCCTGAAATTTAGATGTAACATATATAGAGTTTTACAATCTACGATACAATATTATAATGTTGTATGTATAATAATATATATTATGTAAAACTATACGAAATATTGAGAATTGAGATTTATACACATGTAAATTTTTTCTCAATACATGTTGTTGTTATCACATTTACGTGTAACATACAAACGGAGGTAATGAATGTGGAAAACAAAAAACTTTTAAAAAAATACATGCTGTATAAAAGTTTACCACAAATATTCGTTATACAAACAAAGAAACTTGTGCAATTTTAAATACTACTTCTATATAATCGTGCGAAAGTTTTATAAATTACGAAATGAAGAAAAAAGGAGAAAGATAAGCACTAACGTGACAAAAAGAAAACAGAAAATTCCAGCATAATTTAAATGCGTATAATATATAAGTATATAGCTACATTTGATGCACTATACTAAAAAAATGTAGTGTTTTCACTTGTGAAATAAATTCCAGAATCCAAAGTACATACTCTCTTCGACTGTGGATTATGGATAAGTCTGACTTTTTAAAAATTTACCTAAATAAGTAAGTAAACAAGAAACTACAATGTGTGAAAATGTGTGTACGTGAAAAAGAAAGGGAAAGAAAGTAAGGGTGAAAGTGAAAAACAGAGGTATAGAGGTAAAATTAAGAGAAAACTTAGTATGAATGTAAAAGAAACAATTTAAGCATGTTTTATGATTTATTAATTTGTTTAATAAAATTAAGCAAAAGTTATGTTATAATATAATAATAACAACGTATATATGTGCATGTACATTTTACTAAATTAAATCTCTAAAAGTGTTTCTGGAAAGTTTTACTTACAAGGAGCATAAAAATATAAAACACGGTTTTACAAATAATGTTATAGAATATTTTTCAGCTTCATTGTTGTGAGAGTAGTGATATTATAAATGTAGATTGTAGATACTTGTCAATGTTTCCAACATCGTGTAACATAATTTCTAGGTAGGTCTCCCATTGTAGTTTCCCATGATATGTGTCTATAATATAGTATCATTTCCTTGTATCATTGTGTGTGGTAGTTGGTGCTGGTTCATGTGTATAAAAATTCTGTATGCTTTATATTCTGTATAATGAATACTTTCGATAAAATGTGTATCGATCATTTACAAAATGTTTTAAACACATAATACTATAATATGTGCTTATATTATGAAATCCAAAAATAATTATTATAGTTTGATTTTTTTTAATCATTTGAAGAATAGCCCAAATATTTTGAAATGTATTGTCCATGTGAGATTTCCAATGTGAAAAACATGAGATATTTATGAGTTCTGTAAAATATCAGTCACATGTCACACGATATTAGAACATCTGTTATATCAATAATGTTTTTGTATTATAATACTAGTAATCCATAATGATTATTTATGAATTTATATTGTTAAAATATATTTTATTTAGTTGAACTAAATAAAAACAAAAATATAGGAAACAAAAAGTAGTACTTTTGAATGTTTAAAATTGTGTCTGTATTATGAAAAAAACAAGAATCATTTTGTATATATTATATACATAGTACTATATATATATGTCAATCCAATGCCAGTGGTTTATGTAAGGTCATTAAACTTCAACTAAGCCGTTGGTGCTGAACTGTATTTAGGGTTAAATTTACAAAAACAGAATTTGTTTTATGTAATTGATTCATTTACATAGGGCAGAACTACTGAAAATTCAATGAAATAATTCAATGAGTATGTGTGTGGTGTGTGTATATATGTATGTGTGAATGACTGGGTAATTATTAGTATTTATTATATTGATGTATTTTTGGGACAATCAATGTCCTTCATTTTGATAAAAAAAAATTTAAAAAAAATACATATATACCATTTGACATACTTAGAAAAGTATGTACATTGTACAATGTATGAGTCAATTTTACTATTCTGTAAAACCTCCAAAGTTTATGTGAATTGTGAAAAAATCTGTCGTCTCGTATTTTTTATTTTGCTGTTATATTTACTGTTATGTTTTCCTTGTTGATCAATATTTTGATCATGTTATTGTTACAATTTTAAACAAAAGAAAAAAAAAATTGGGATGTTTCCACGTAGCATGTATAGTGTTTTTCATAAAAGAATGTTTTAAAAGTCCGTAAAATCTTGAAGAAAATGTCTTTTTTTTGGAAGTGAAATATTGGTGCTAATATATCTGCATTGAATTTATAAAAGAAAAAAAAACATTTCTACTGTGAAAATAAAGTTATGAAGAAGACGATGAAGTAAATGACATACGTGCCGATATTCATGAGGACCTCTTTTAATTAATTAGCTCATAGCTCATAACATGTCTTGAAGTTCAAGTTCATTTCCATTTAACCGATTCATTGTATTGTAAATTTTAAATGCAAATTCATATACTAAAAACAAGCACAAAACTATGCAGACTTTTCATAGTGGACTTAACCATTTATATGGAATAGAGATGATATTATTCTAATAATGATTACATACACAAAGGTAATTTTTCCTTATGAAACATTGCATAGATCGTGTATTGTGTGTCCTATATATATGAGAACATATATGTATAACATGAAAGTGAATTGGTCGAGAGTGAAAGCATACTGCATTCTGCGTAGAAAATTAGGAAGTCTAGATAACTCATCGACAACTTTAAGTCGGGTTTTTATAAGTCATACTTTACATCTATGTTGTATTTTATCAGGACTTTTTTTGATTCCATACAGATTTCAAAACATTTTCAGATATAATCACACATGATCATGTTTGTTTTCTTTTTAAAATTCTTAGTACGTGTTTGTCTCCTGATTCAAAAGGTTGAAATCTGTGAGAGAAAGTTACTAAAGTCAGCTTTATAAAATAACACTTTCTCTTTGTTCATTTCCTCACCAGCTTTTATTTTAAACCCACAAGATACGATTAAATTACATTACTTCAATGGTATTTTTTATCCGCCTTTGTGATACACCATCATCATAATGTCACGTACATTGACATGATGTTCAAAATATCTTATGTTTGCTGCCGTTGCTGATTAGAAAATTGTATACTACAACTATATAGTTAGGCTCAGATTTTTCATGTTTCACTAAATTTTAATGTATATATACATTCTATAGAACGTTTATCATTTAAAAATATATTACATATTACATACTATCAAATTTCAAACCTTGTTCAGAATTCCAAAACCTACTTCCACCTGTTTTTGTTTTAGTAAAAAGGGTAAAAAATTATTAATGTTGCTTGTGGACTCAGGGATATGAAAAGTTAATTAATACACTATATTATCCCATATGCCCCCCGTGCCGTTGATGTTAGGAGAAAATTTCTGGAGTTATAATCTGCCTCTTTTTGCTTACACCCTTTCCCTTTCCAATGAATCTTCTTTAAATTGGGAAATTATACGATATACCTATAGTTGTTGTCATCACAGAAAATGGTGATGCGTGTAAAATAAAGATCAAAAAGAAAGATTGAGTTTTTCCTGGGAATGATTTCAACATCAGTCGTTCAAGTAGGAAGCTAAAATGAAAGTTCAAAAAGATTAATTTAGACTGCTCATATTTCAGCAATATTTTGTAAGTACAACATGTCTACCTCTCAATACTCATCTCGAATTTTACATCCAGGAAAAACATCAGTCGAATTACAGTCGAATGGGGGTGTAGAGAGAAAGAATTAGAAAGCATTTCATTTCATGCAACCACGGTCACGTTTTTAGTAAATCCGAGTACGTCTCTTGTTACGTAGCTAATCCCACATAATATGAGAGATAAAGTAACCACTGTAAAAGACTGTGTTGTCGAAAGATATCATGTAAGTAATGACAAATGTTAATGGAATTTTGTTTTTGGTTTGGATTACACAATTTAGTATAAAAGCAACTCGGATGTTGTAGATCGGGATCATTTCTCAAGTATCCCACACCAAAATCACTTCCTCTTCCCTTCAAAACGATTGTTGGAGGATTTTCCAGTTAGTGTAAACAGTGATAAGTTTGATTTCCCATAAATTGTAAATTTCTTTATTTTAGTTTTCTTGGTACAAAAATAAGAGTTTCAAAAGACTTTTGTTTACTTTTAACTTTAGTGTAGTTATAATTTAAGCATCGATCCCCATTTAGTTATTTTTTTAAAGGATAAATCATGGAATTTAAACTATCATGCTGGGTCCTTCTCCTTGGTAAGTTAACAATACAAAACAAACAATGCAGTTTTTCCATGGACTTTGAAAAACAAAGTTTTTTTTTCAATCAAATCCTTATTTTAAGAGGATACATATTTTTTCAGTTTTCAGTTTGCTAGTAAAGAATACCAATAATTTTTCAAAAAATTAGATATTTCATTAATGTTTTTACAACTGACTAAGGAATTCGGATTGTATTCGATACTAAAAAAAAATACTGTTCCAAACGTAATCCAAATTTGTTTTCTCTGTTTTGTTTTTGCTCCCATTGAAGGACTTTTGCTTACAGACTTCCTGGTTCAGGTGACTTCAAGTGATATCAATTTGGAGAGTAGTCTAGGGTGTGATTCTTGTGGAAGAGACTGTAGTGCTGTCTGTGGGTCACGTAAATTCCGTAGCTGTTGTTTTAACTACATCAAAAAACGTTCCTCTGGTCTCATACATGATGTGAATGACTCGGAAACAGCGGCTCAATCTAGATTAGAAGATCAGGTGGGAAGTAAAATGGAATCACTGGCACATCTGGAAAACGAAATTGAACCAAGTAGTAGATTCCATGCCGTTCCATCCTCATCATCACAATCACTCTCTTCCTTGGCCACAGACTTTGAAGATCGCCCTCATGATGTTATTGTCTTTGCAAATCTTCCTCGTCGTCTTCATCGTCGTCATTCCTATCTTTCAAACTTAGCTTTAGTCTAAATCTTTGTTTGTTTTTTTTGGTTTATATGAATACATAGTTTTTGGCTCAGTATGGATTATGACAACTTTCTCTGAAAATAAATGTATCGAATTGAAAGAGTGTTTTAACAAATAGATCAGTCAGAAATGAATTTTGAAGTACATTTTCTCTATGTAATGATACACATGAGTATTTATGTATTTAACATCTAATATGGTTCGTGATTCGTGATGCAGACTTACCACTTTATTCATTGAATACAGCTGTAACCCTGTGTTATGCATAATGTACATAATTATATAGATAAATAGTAAAAACACTGATAGTAGTGATTTTCAAATTCTTGAAACAGCGAATGTTCGATGAAGTTTTTACAATAGCATTGAATAAAGTCAAAAAATTATGATAATACTAAAATAAAATAAATAATATTTATAATATTGATTTCCTTTGTTTTCATATAATCAGCTTGAAAACAACGCCATGTATTTTGTTCATGAAAATAAAACAGATTCAGTATTATTTCATTTTGTGTAGCATCTTCTATCATGTGTTATGTATGCTTCAATGATAATTACTGATAGTTGATACAATAGTATTGTATTATTATGTTTACAGGTACCACAGATATTTTTTATGATGAATGGAAAATTTTATGCTGAATAAACAAAAGGTATTCTAGATATTATTTATCTGGTTCTTTAAGTGAAACTGAACGAAATTTTTTTGCTTCATTACTCATTACAGTAAAAATAATACATAGTGCAGTTTTTTTTTACAGAAAAAAGTTTGGCATAACATATGTAAATGCGTATATGATTAAGACACTGTAATTTCTAAAGACTGAACACCAGGACGTTATAAACTTATACACTATAAAAATTATTGTGTAAACTTATCATTTCTTGTTTTTTCCGGGTGTGTATAAATGTAATATGTAGAATTAGCGGAAAAGTAAGTACCCAACACCTGAAAAATTCACAAGGTCATTTATTTGTACTAGCATTTGCATTTTATTTTATAGATAAGTTCAGTTCAAATGTATGACTATAAGTATACGTACATCTAGTTTCATTTAAACTTTGTTTATGGTTTATGGTTCATGAATCCTCGTATAAAAACGCTGTATTTAGCTCGATATAACTTTTAATAGCCATTTTCGTCATGTCTACAGTCAACAACATAAAAAAATATCAAATTCTTTAATCTCTATGATTGAACAAAGAAATTGAACATTAATGAATACACGACGAAGTTCATGGGCAGAAAGTTCATGTCGTAAAACACGGAGCTTTGTGTTTTTGAAGCCTATCGTTTCTTATTTTTCGTCTACGTCCCACGTTGTGAGTTGTGATGCTTTTGTAATGCATCACTTTATATTTACACCGTGTTATCCAACTACAAAATATGTGGACATTGCCAGTTTGCAATAGACTTTATAAAAATATGATGGAATGCCGAGAAATGTTGACATTTTGCATAATTACTGCAATAATGACTTTGAGTTTTTATTACATGAATACAAACTGGGCAACTAGAACGAGAAGAGGTAGTAAAATTTGTAAGTACGTACATAATACATAAGCAAAAGGAGAGGTATCTCAGGCTTAATGTGATATTCATGCTAATGCTATGGTCCACAGTCCAGATAGAAAGGATTGGTGAAAGTTTTTAATGTACTGTGTACACGACACAAGATAGGTATGAGCGTACAGTTAGCTCAAAAAGATGTAAAAAAAAAATAAAATAAAAGCTCCTCCTGGCTTCTTGTGGTTTCATTCTGAGGCGGCTGTAGAGATAGGGACGTCTCTTCCTTACTAACATTATAAGTTTTATATTTTATCAAATCGTTGAATACAGAATACAGAATCCCAAAAAGAGACTCATAACATGTAAAATGCAAATGCACATAGTCATTTTCAGCTCATGTCCATCCCATCCCATCTCATCTACAGCATGGATTCATGCATGCATGCATATAAATTGATAGAAGAGAATTACCATGGCTGAAGAGGACGAGATATAGATAGAGAGTAGAAAGAGAGAAAGAAATTTCACTCCTGGGTACATCCATTTCATCCACGAAATAAATAGAATTCCATACCAAGTACATAATAAATTCGCATGGCTGGTGGCAATGTATGGAGGAATCCAGCAAATCCAGGAAGGGGAGCGACCCATGGAAGATTTTGAGATCGATAAAACTCTACCCGCCTATAAATATGTATACAGCATACAGTATAAAGTATAATATACCCATGAGTATAGCTATACATATACACAGTGAGATCTGTGGGGCAGAGGTACGTATATAGATGTATGCTGTGTGTATGTGAGCAGGAACCACTCCGTGTTGATATGACATGGAATGGATGGTGACATTATGGTACATAATATAAAACGAACCTAACCAAATGAATGCATATTTATATTTTATACACATGTATACATGGAAAAGATGGATACATAGATGTACTTTTCTCTTCTTTTCCCGTCTTCCTCTTCGTCTTCTGCTTTCTGCTCCTTCCGCCTTCCGTATTCCTTATTCCGTGTATACAAGGTACAAGGCGACATGTCTATATAATGTATAACTTCCAAACGAGCAAAAATCAATATTGAACTGAAACTGAAACGAAAAGCCGTCTCTCTATTCATACACAAAAACACATCACATCACATCATAGTACAAGCACAAGCACACTCTGGAGAAACAGTCTCCAGTTCTACACAGTACGCGAAAAAAGATCCCCACAGTAGCAGAGTATTCAGCGGACAATCTTCTATATCGTTTCTAGTTTCTATACCTCTCTCTCTCTCTTCATTCTCCAAATACATTCTTCTCTGTCTTTTCCTTCTTTTTCCACAGTTTGTTTGAAATCAGAACTGACTCCAAGTTCCAGGTTCCAGGTTCTGGTTCTACAGAGACTATTTCTGATCTCTCTTCCTCTCTGTCAATGTATACATAACCGTACATACGCACACTTATACATTTAATAGATATAAATTTTACTCTATTTTATAGCTACAAAAGTAGTAGAAAACTTCTCAATCACGAGATACTACTACTACTACTACAGATACTAGTACCAGCACCAACACGAAGAACACAGTCACGGATCACAGATACAGATACACGGATACTCAACCCTTACCTTTTACTAATAACATTTATTTCTCTCTGTCTCTTTTCCTCTTATCCTATTTCTCTATCTTTCCCTTTCTCTGTCTTTTCCCTTTCTACCACATTCTCTATCCACAATTCCTCCTCAATCTCTTCCAATCTTTATCTTTCACACGAATCCACATAATACATTTCAAATTAGCTTTTACTCCTTTTTCCTTTTCCTTTCTCTCTCTGTCTCTCTCATTCTGACTCCCTTTCTTACATCCACTACAAACTGGAACAGACAAAGAAAAACACTTCAAGAGAAAGGTTATACAATTGTAATTAGTATCTTCCCTTTGATCTTTTCTCTTCCATCTCATTATTACAAAACTTGGAATCCAGAGATCCAGAGAAAACATAATCTATTCTTCAAGTGTTACACGAGAGAGAGAGAACGTGACATTACTTTGTAAACTTTCTAAATTTGTTTTATAAAGTGCTCCTAATTATTTATTATTTACAAAGGTTTTCAAACATTGGCTGAAAATGAATAAGAGTAAAGTATCATTTTTCCTATTATTACGAACGGAGTGAAAGTGGAACCCAAAATACAATACAATACATGTTACATGTATAATGTATAATGTACACAAGAAATTAACAAGAATGATTAAGTATACATAATACATAATAAATCCACTTTGTGGAGGAAATTTCTTTAACGATTAACGAGAGATTAAAACTTTTGAATTTACTTATAATTTATAACATAGTTATAGTTGAGTGAATAGTAGAAAAGTCAACTATTGTCAATAGGAAAAAGTGTGATTGACAATGACTAGTGGAGTTGGAACTGGGGGTTTTCTACGTGGTGAATATGCTAACAATATTGGTGCAAGAGGAGAAAGTGGAGGTGGAGATTTATCAGAAATATTTTCTGTTGTCCTCAATCGTCATCGTCATCCACATCATGCTCAGCGTTGGGGGTTCTTTTCCGTGTCCACTCGGTCTTTTTGGACCAAATATTGTCTTTTGTGTACCATCTGCGGTTCAGCAGCAACCATCCTTGCAGGAATCTTCCTCGTGGTTGCCGCTTTATTCAGATACTATACAACGTCTGTTTATTATTTCGAAACTGTACCCACATATGTTCCGGCGATTTTGGTAAAAGTCATAAATAATATTTTAAATTTTAATTAAACTAAATATTCTGTTTGTTTTTTGCAAGTATTATGAAAATACATGTTCATGTCTTGTTTAAATTTTGAATTCTTTCATCAGCTATCGATCTGCGGAGTGAGTACAATTGCCTTCTCATGCAAAAGAAATCGGAATATCATTCTTGTAAGAAAATATTTGTGGTAGATTTTATATAATATTACTCATTTCTAATACTATCTTATTTCTTTCTAGAAAAGGAATTGGAAAAATCGAATGTGTGATGTATAAACTATAATCAAAACTTTAACAGATTATTAGAAAATTAAATAAAATTTCCCTCTTTTTCATTGCAGTTAAGGATTACGGCATGTTGGTCATTAGTTTCTGCAGCCCTCTCATCTGTCATCACGATTACAACTAGCCTAATTCACATGAATCGACTTCAAACTCTACGGGAATGTACATATAATCCGAAACAAAATCCACCGAGTTGTATATGCCTCGCTCATACGCTGAGTGAAAAAACTTTTGAATATGAACGTAAGTCATGATTTTTATCTCCATATTCCAACCTACACACACTGTTACTATTTTATTTTCAGAGTTTTGTATCTACGTAATACGCAATAGTATCATTATCTTTTCTTACTCTTTGATAAGAATATTTTATTACATGTTGTACATTTTTATACGATATTATACGTAGCAAATAGCAAATGTATAAATGTATCATATGTATATGTAGGAATTTAACAAGGTTGTAAACGGTAATACCACATGTTTGTAGTAAATATAAATATAATAATAATAATCGTATTATATAAGGGAACATAAAAGTAAAATAGACATCAAACATCAAAGATGTTTGACACATTATGAAATTGGAAATCTGGAATCTGGACAGTGACGTGTATAAAACAGAAACGTCAAGGAATGAAATAGAAATCAAATTATATATCTCAACTCTTTTACTCTTACTTTTGACTCCTTTTTCTTTACTTTTCCCTTCAAGTTGATTTTGCTCTGTACTAAATCTGTACTCTGTATCGTGGGTTTTGAGCCATGAGAGCGACAGCTGGAACATGAGTTATCGTTTTTCTTTGAGTTTGTTCGTCTGTTTGTCATATTTGTACAATATTAGTTGTTTTGCTACTCAACGTGTAGGAGGAAAACGGTACATGTGTATAAGACAAAAGACAAATCCCAAAAAAGTACGTATACTTTCTACTCTGTACTCATGCAGTGGCTTCATGTGCTTTGTACATGGTACAAGCTACAAGCATCTAGTACATGTGATGTTTAGGAAGTGAAAGTGACATACACAGAAATGTCACATTTTTTCTCTGAACAATCTCATTCTCATGTGTTGGATATAGATATTTTACCGTTTTCCCATGTACTATGTCGGATACTATATCAAGAAAGCACACATGTTGTATATTGCATAGATGCAGAAGAAATAAGCTCATGCGGACGCACGTATATATCATGATATGTTTGTGTGCCGTGTACGTGATCCGTGAAGTAGCTACTTTCTTCTGTTTGTTTTTTTGTACATAGTTTTTGTCAATCCATCCAATTTTTCTATCTTTTTATCTATCCTCAAGAAAATTCAAATTCAAGAGCAGGGAACATCTCATGTGATGAGAAAGACAAGAGAAGAAAGAGATAAAATAAGGAAAGCTCAATTCTGTCTCTCCATATTGCATGTCGTAAAAATCCACAATAAAATCTTATCCTACACTTACGGTCTACGTATACAAGGTTGTGGCAGAAACTTAAATCTTTCATGCCATTACCATTTCTACCGTGGTATTGCAAAATTAAATAAATGACAACGTTGAACATACACTCGAGTTTGGGATAGTTGATAGTTTGGGATTTGGAAAGTAGAAGAGGGCAAAAGAATAGATATGTACATGATATGAAAATAAGCTCTTTTGTCGACTGAATCCTCCTGAATTTTCACTGTGTATAGATAAGTTCATTTTGCGTGCTTATAAAATATGTCACACACCATATTCACTACTCAAGATGCATTATGTATTATGTATAATAAAAGTACACTGTCAATGAACTGTAAAACTTATTATGATACAACTAGATACTTTCACTCATGCACAATTGTATGTAATTTAGAAGTGTGTATATATATACTTGAAGATTAAAATATCCTCTATTATATTAATAAGTTATCTTTGATTGTTTGTTTTGTTTTTTTTACAAAAAACTTTAGCGGTGCACTATATATTTGAGAATACGCCAGACTGTGATGTTATTCATGGAACACTGTATTCATGTCTCAGAGCTGTATTCGCAGGTAGTGTCGTTGCAGTTCTACTTTCAATCTTTTTGTGTATGCTCCTGTATCAACTCATCGGGTAACTACAAATATACATTATATTTCACCATTCCAATTTACTATCAATTTACATGCTCAACATTTCCTGCTCTTACTTTTTGCATTATGTATAAGTTTTTGAATGAAAATATTATAAACACAAGTGAAACGGACATAAAATATTGAACGTTTTTTGAAAACTTTTTTGTATGAAAATGTTTCTTCCAATAACCATTGCTTCAATTATAATATTAAGCATTAAAATTGTATCTCGGTAATGATGAATCTATAATCTACACTTAAAATTCTATGGTATACATGTTGTATTTCATCCGTTTCTTTATTTTTCTACGTATTTTTTCTAGTCACGAGAGAAAGAAGGCGTACTGGTCTCGTATAAGAAGAATAAACAATTCGGACTGGAATTCGGATTTTATAGCCTGCCTTGGAAGGTAAAAGTTCCACTCAATTTGAATTCATACAGTTTTACGATACACATAGGTATTCAACTTGTCTACTAACAAATTTGCAAAAAAAAGCAAACCCGTGTAAAATATAATGCACAATGATACCGATTCTGTATATTTTTATATGCATGCACACGTAAATGTACATCATACACATGTATATATATAGGTATACACATAGTCACAGTAAAAACAAGATTTGTATGGAAAAGTGACGCCAAAGAAGCACCTTAAAAATGAAGCTGGTTATTTTAGGAAAGCTTTGAATACTTTAAAAGAAAGTACGGGATAGAGTATAAAAAAATGAGAAGATCTGAGGAAATTATTGTTTAAAATGTGAATGTTAAAGAGCCTCTTTAAAAGAGGTGAAAAAGGTGTGAATCCGAGAAATAGAAACTACAAAGTACATCTACATTAGAAAAGAATTTTCAAAGAAGAAATAGATAAAATGAACTATATCGTTGGAAGTACATGATTTGATTTTACTGTAAGAAATTTTGTTTTTGTTTCAACAGGCCAATGCCTCGAGAACGATCAAGTATGTTGCCCTTGATAATGTCACCATCAAGTTCAATGCCCTTATCCATGTCGATGGGAGGTCATCCAATGATTCCACCAGGACTTTTAGCAACATGGGATCCACCCCCGCCGTACGCTCCTCCTCTCTATGAAGAAAGAATTGAAACCCAAGCTAGTGGGTCCACTGCAGATTTTGTAAATCTTCCAACTTCCGCATCAATAACAAATACTAATAAACCCCACGTAACGTTTGTAGGATTGCTTCATAATCAAACCCAAGAAGAAAATCCAGTTCAGCTACTGAATTGTGCTCATCCTTTCAGTCCAACAATTACATCTGTAGATCCAACCTTTAATCAGAATAATAATCAAAATACGAATAACAATCATCATAATAATGTGCACACTAATAGTTATTGTCCTTCCCTTTCTCATTTAACTGACTCATCAGTAGACTCCTCAGAGTCGGAAAGAATGTTAAATAATCCAAATCAACAACTTTCTCTCACCAATCACTCAAACCAACAATTATTTTTAGTTCATAACACTACGACCCCGACAACGACGACGATAACTTCGAATGGAGATGAAATTGATGATAATCATCTCCATCATAAAGGCTTACTTATGAAAAGTGATGAAAGTATGTGTTGGTCTGAAACAAGAGATTTACATCATCATCCTCATCATCGACTGAAAGATATGGATGTGAGCAGTGGAATGATGAAAAGTGGTAGTAATAATGGTCATTATTACCTCCCTAATAATAATGGACGTATGGCGAGGAATTTTCGTATTAGTTCGTTGCCTAACAGTCCCATCCTCATGAATGTAAGTTCCATGAACTATTTTTATGTTCACACACATATATCATACATCATACATATTGTATGTAATATTACCCTTCAACTTTTTTCTCAAATTCGTAAAACCTAAAACCATACTTCCATTACAGATTACAGAAATTAATTGAGCAATTACGATATTACATAACTCATAACTATTAAACTACGCATGCCGTGTAATACTAAAATGATTGACTAATGATTATTTACATGTGGTTTTGTAGGTTAGACGCTTCTGCAATTTCCGACTGAGTGAAAAAGAAAAGAAAAAGTCCAATTCTACTAACAAACTAGACAGTGTCGTGACAAGTCAAAGTGATAAAACTAATACAGCCCTAAGAAAAAGCAGCCAGAGTATAACAGATGATGATTCTGAAAAACATTTGCCTTCTCTAAACTCAGAAGAGATTCCACATTAAGTGTTAAGATCATTAAGTGCATATATATATTGTATTTATTCCTTTTTATACGTTTCGCTTTTCGCTCTCTACATTTAATTTTTTTTTAAAAAAAAAAACAGGAAAATAGTGATAGAGAAAGTACACAAAGACATTCATATCTATCTTTTTTTGCGACTATACATAATATCATAAATTATGATTCATAATACATAATATATACAACGTATTCACGTTATTCATTTTACTGTAATTACATAGTACTTATGTAGTATACAATACTCAATACTGTTTCTTCTTTTTTGTAATAATCTTGTCTTAAGTTTGTCTTTTCCAAAAAAAAAGAAAGCAAAATAACAATTATTATTGTATAATTAGCAGTATACCAAAGTGGCTAAGTGGATGGCAAACGCACAGATTATTACGTAGTATATAGTATCGTATATATACTATATACATATATTCGTTGAGATGCTTGTTAATAACTTCCAAGGACTGTAATTTTAAAGAAAAAATATCTTCTGTCTTCCCAATAAATCCTCAGATGATTTCTTCAGACTCCAGACTCCAGACTCCATACTCCATACCATATACATTATTTATGATTATCCAGAAAACCTAAATGAAACATTTCATCATGATCAAGTTTTCAAAGGAAACAAAATACTGCAAACACACACATGTACTTTTAGACTTAAACGTATACACTATACACATACAGGACATAGTTTGTAACATACATAATACATAATTGGACGGAGGACTAAAAAAATGTATTTTACACTGTGCACGTGGAAATACAACTATGTAGTATATGACAAGACTTACTGTCGAATATGCATTCGATTATATTGTATACCACCACAACGATAGAGTATTTTTTTACAATATTTTAAATTTTATGAGAGTAATACAGTATAAAGTATAGTCAGTTTAAAATAATGTATGATGTACCAACCTAAAGGTGAGAATTAAAAATCATGTTTTGCTTTCTGAAACAAAAAATATACAGCATATATATACATACATGTACACATATTTTTAGTGGAGAAAGTTGTGTGTTCATTTTAGATTTGATTTGCGATTATGTATACATGATTATTATTTACACAATTTTTATTACTAACACTCTCTTTGTTGAAAGGATTGGATTGTAAACTTGTATGGGAGATACAAAAAACAATTTGTTTATATTTAGTTGTTAGGTATAGACTATAGATGCATTGAAAATTTACTTTACTACGCTACACGCCATGCACTGATTACCTCTTACTCTCATATGTATATATAGTTTTTCCCTAATTTATAAATCAGACCTTTTATTGTGATTACTGTAAGTACACTATGTACCGTACATATCAGGTACAGTGTACAGTGTACACTTATGACATTTTAAACCAAAAACTATACCTAGAGTGTGTACATGGTGTTTTATTTGACAATCAAATAACAAAGTGTTGTAATTATGGTTTCAAATAGTCCTGATATAAAAAAAGTACCTACTAAAAATCATAGAAAATGAGATTAAAATATAATGTAGTGTGTAGAGTCCAGTCTACATAGGCAGTCTCATATAATCAATTATACTTTATATCCATCTGCTTAGAAAAAAAAGAAATTGTACAGAGAAATAAGGTAAAAGATAAACTACACCGTAATCTATCGTAATTCTATTTATAAGTATGCTATAGTGGTTAGAGATTTTGTACCATTTGGGATATTTGACTAAAAATAAGATTCATACATAATAATATTAATTTCTCCAAGCCGATGTACTGTAGTTGTGCTTTCTCCAACTATTCCGTAGGTATAAAAAAAATACAAAAATATGTTGAAATATTGTTAACAAGCCGTTAATAAAATGAACTGTAACAAAAAATATTCCCAATATTATTACCACGCATATATAAAAAGTACCTTTGATGAAATTTACAAGTATTATATATTATGCTCTAACTTATATTTAATTGACAATATATTATTATTATTATGTATCTGTAAATTTTAAATAAATGAAAAATAAAAAGAATCATCCCAAAAATTAGCACTCCAGTTTAGAATTATTGCAGTATTTTAGATGCGATTGTGTATAATGCCTCATAACTCATAATGTACTATACATACACACGTACTACACGAGGGCATTGTATGATCAATGGATACAGTATGTCACAACACAATACCATACTTGTCAAGTGTGCTGCTTTTGTGCCTTAGAAGAAGTACCTAAATGATTCACACAGCAGAGAAGGCAACACATTGGTCTGATACATATACATGTATTACACGTACATGTGTTAGCTAAAAGAGAAAGTGACTTTCACCAAAATTCATTGGTAAAAGTTAAAATTACTCCACAGTAGTTTTTTTTTAAAAATAAAAATGAAAGAACCTCTTTGCATATAGACAATTCCGTCAAAGATTAACATGTGGAAAAGCACATATAAAGCATAAATACTACTACACAACTCAACCATCATAATATTTCACAGCATCAAAACACAAAACTATTGTAGTAAATAAACACAAAAACAATCTTTAAAATTGAATAAAAATATGAACAACATCAGCAAATAAATATATTCATTTTTCAATACTAATTTTTTAAGTCGAGATTTCGTATTTTTATTTGTATACTACACAATTCAACTTTATGACAATGGCATTAATAACAATCATTATTAATTAGCATTTTTTATCACTTTCTATATCCTATATCTCTCAGCAAACGGTATCAAGAAATAAATTTTTCAGACTTTTCTGAACATTTGAATTAGAATAATATAATATTGAATGTAATATCAATTTCATGCATTGTATAATTTATCTTGAACAAAGCTTTTAATATCAATTTCAAAGTATTAAGTAGGAAGTTGATATTGCTCAATGAGATATTTGTTATATAGTTAAATTAATGGACAATTATTATATTTAATGAAAAAATGTAACAAATATTTCAAAGATCGAAATAGGTTGACTTAACATTAATGTATACTGTCTTTATAAAGTCTCAAAATATCGTTGCCTGTAAATATATAGTTTCTTTTTTATAATAATACTAATTATACAATTTTAGTGTATACCATATACCTACCATTTAGTATAGAAAAGGGAAGTTGCGAGTTTTGAAAACCTTGTGACACATTGGAAAATACAGCATGTGAATAATAATAATGTATTATGTTATATATGTATATGTACATATAGAATGTGCTGAAGAAGTCAAAATAGTCAAAACGGGGTGTTAGGTACTTTTGTGAGTGCTTTCTTCTTTCTTTCTTTAAATGTACACAAAAAAGGGAAAAACATGCAAAGTTAATTAAACATCATTGTGTTTTAATAGTAAATCTAAATAATTTTTATAATTTTCG
>JABASP010002420.1:0-20276 GCA_019776565.1 Sminthurinus signatus | reverse complement strand
GTATCTATAATCTGTACATTGTATTTTACATTTTACATTAGACATGAGACATTTGCATAATAAAACGGCGAGGGAAAAAACATATTCTGACGATTAATCAAGTGACCAAATGACTGTACGACTGTGGTGAAGGATACTTCAATCAAATAATTCAAATTCTCCAAGAGTCTCTAACACTTGTGACTTGCTATTGCTATTACTATTGGCCTCCGTCGTCGTTCTTTCCCGTTTATGATGAAAGACTGGTTTGGGAAGGGATTCCTATAGAAAATTCGTATACACACTGACTGTGTCTATGTACAATATTCACGAGCTGTATTATACATAATACTAAACTATTTGCATTATACCTTCAACATTTCTGTTTTCTGTAATACAAATACAAATACTAATACAAATAGTGATATTGTATATTATTTACTAGTTTATACCAAAATTTTTGAACAATCATGTCTGCTAGATATTAGATATGTGCAATTCTAAAGTTATTTCCCTTATCGAAACCCTTTATCATTCAAAAAATTAATTTCAAATTAATTCAAGATCAAGACCACAAGAAAAGTGTAGAGTTTAGAGTTTTGAATGTAAAGAACAAGCAACAAGCAAGAACCAACGATACAACTTTTCCATCCATGCATAATAATAAGCTAATGAAATTACTTTTCAAGTATACGTTGAAAATATTAGCACATTTTTATTATTTATTGATTCTATAAAGACTTTAGTCTTTGTAATATCAAATCATAAATCATCTTAATTTATAATTTATCATGTGTATAATGTATAATGGACATTTACAACATTATTTTATGCATAAAATTGTTATAAAATGTACAAAGACCCAGCAACAGCCCCAGCACCCAGCAGCAGTTATAATTATGTACATGATTAATAAAAATTTTCATCATTGTCAGGGACTGTACATAAAAAAAAAATAAGTACTCTGGTTCTATCTACTGTGAATATAATACATAAAAATTATTTGCAAGGTATTTCTTGATTCATTCTCTAATCTCTATTGCTTCATTTGCACATTCAAATACGTGGACAATGTACAAGATACTAAATGTATTGGAAACATCTATTAGTCTATTGGGAAAATATAGGAAAATCCAGATTCCAGATGGTTGAGAGTTGAGGATAAATGAAAATTATCAGCAGAGTTAAAAGTTAAATGATCTTGGACGGACAAGAGTAATAAAAATATTTTGGTATTCACTAAATTCAATGTTGAATGATTCATGGGATTTTGGTTCCCCGTTCTCTTCCTTGACTTTCACCTGTTCAACCATCATTTCCCATTTCATTTCAAATTTCAAGTAAGTATATTATATTGAAATACTTGATAACAAATTTATTTATTTGAAATTAAATCATCATTCTTGTGGATTGTGCAAGTATAAAAAGTAAAATCATGTGGAATGTCAATGTCCAAAGAACGCATCAATCTATTCTCTATTCTCTCTATTCTTTAACATTTACATTTACATCTACATCTAAATAATGTATACCTTTGAAGCTAGTTTAAGTTGTCATGCAAATAGCATTATTGTATTGTACAGTCTGGTGATGGCGAGTGTTACTGAATATCAAATGGAGAACGCGTGAAGCATAAATACCCTTTCATTCCGCTTCGTACTTATTGAGTATTGAGTATTAAAATGACGGAGACTAATGGAAAAATGTTGATTTTAGTATTATAAAACATTTTTCACCCATGTTTCAAGTTTTCGCTTCTTTATTCAAAAAATATTGGCAACAAGACAATAACATCAGCACATCAACCATCAACTTGAACAGATCTGCACTTATGCAGCATTAATAATCTGGAAGGTGCTGTGAGTTGTATTTGTAATGTGTAATGTGCACAGTACAAAGTATAAAGTACAAACCATGTATTGATATTCACGAGATTCACGAGATTTCAACTAAACGACGACGAAATGCAAAATACAAAATACAAAAGAAATATCACATTTCGTGCATAGTTTCATACTTGCGGAATGTGTAATTTTCCTGTCATAATAATAAATAATGGCTACTAGTCGAGAATGTATAGCAAAGTCGACAAAAGAATGGACGGAAGAAAATCATATAGAAGAAAAGACAATACAAGTATACTGTACATTGTACATTGTACAATCTACCCTGAACATAGCAAAAGAAAAAGAAGAATGAGTGAAGATGAAAGTTTTTGCAAAGAGAACATTAAAGAACTGCTAATAACATTCATTAGGAATTAGGAATTACCAGTACGTAACTTGAAACACATGGGAATAACGAACACAGTTTGTAAAATATTATTCTTCCCGTTTCCTTCATCAGTTTTACCTGTACGTATACATATATTACGTTTATTCCATAGGAATGTTATTACTCGTGAAAAATTATTAAATAATTCGGGATCATTAAATTGGAAATATTATTACATACACGTAGAACGGAGAATGTATAAAAAACAACTTCATCACATACGTTTCAACTATTAAAATATAACACGTCTTGAGTTTTGAGTCTTGAACAGTTCTTTTTGCCCGTGCCAAAGTCTACAAGAACAGCACATACGGGATAAAGTATGTATCAGTTGAAGTCAAGGGAGTTCTGTGCTGATGTTTTCACAAATGAGTTTCCCCTTTTACAATAATATTTAAAAATTCGTCGCCATGCTATACATGTGCAGACAAATTTAAGTCTTATCATGCATGTACTAGATTTACGTATAAGTATATTCTAGATTCTAGATACTAGAAATTGCTGTTAATTTATCAAGTAAAATGGAAGTGGAGAACTGAAGATTGGCCAGTTTTTTCCGTGTGCCAGACAGTTTGCAAGTCAGCAAAATTTTACATCGTACATGATACAAAGTACACAGTCAATACAGTTTGATGTAGTCTACATTCTACAGTTATTGGATTAATAAGACAATAGCGCTTGTTTCTCTAATATGCAATGTTTTATTGTTTTCCTTCCGTATAGAATGCCGAATACATGATATGCATAATACATAATACATAATACACTTACATCGTGTGTTCAATTGCAATTGCCTCAACATGATCATCCTCTTCATCCTCATCCTCATTTTCATCATGAGGTGCCAGGAAAGAACATGATGATACCGGCAGGTAGCACTTTCGTATTAAGCTAACTAACGAACTAAAACTGACTAAATAAGTTGACTTGTCGTTTCTCTTGTTCTTCTTCCTTCTCCTGTTTTTTTTCGTTGAGTTCCCCCTGCCAATTTTTTAACAGTAAACCTGTATTGACTAAAAACCTTGAACATCTCCCTCCCTGTTTGTGCATTAAAAAAATTATTGCATAAAATTTAGTAACTTCTTTATCAAAACCCCCAAATAACCATATAGTCCAATACACCAATTTACATACACTCGTCCGGTTCTGGTTTTGTTTCTATTTCCCGTTCTTCATCAAACAGGAAGATTTCAAATAAATTGAGATAACACTCCACTCTCTTCACTATCCATTATCCATGTTCGTGTAACATGTAGCTTAATACGTAACATTTAATACATGAGATGGGAAGAGATGCATCAGATGCATGAAATTGAGCTCGCCGTCGGCTTAATTCATCTCACAGCATCATGCAACACAGAAAACTGAAATGTGTCCTCTCCTCAACATTTTTACAATCTTCCTCACGCCGCATAAATAGATATAGATACACAGGGAACAATGAATAACTAATAAAGTATCTGGCATCTAACGTTATACATTATATGCACACGTAAAAGCAAATTCAAAGATTTTACACATGTATCAAGAATTTATATAACACATTGAACATCGTGCCTCAAAACACATCTTTGTGTCATTGTCTCAGAATTTGAATCACCTTTGCTTTGTCAAAAAGACTTTGTTTACTTTAATATGTGCGTGTATGTACTACCCACAATCAACAGTCGTCTATTGACCGTACACCGTACACTTTAATTTGATCACAAAAGTAAATAATACTCAATAGTCAACTTAATTACGGCTAACTAACTGTCATATGTCATATGTATACTCTTTATCCCGTACAAATACAACTGCAGTGTAAAATATATATCAAGTATCAAGTACTATCAAAGTAAATTTCAAAAGTAAAATAATACAAATAAAAAAAAATAGCAAATTTCTTTTCACTAGAAAAAAATGATCAATTGAAAGAAGGCTTATTCTTCTATTTTATACATGTATTTTTTGCTCTGCCATCTACAACCTCGGCCTCTACAATCTCAAACAGAGTAAAATAAACTAATATTTCAGAAAGGAACTTTGTCGTGCAACTCTTGTCTTTATTTTGTATTTGTCATTTCATTGACTTCCTGCACTTAGATAGAATTCGAATTCGAATATGAATTTTCCTACAATTTTACAATTATCATCATCCACTTATTCTCATCAAGGTGCTCCATTTCATGTCATACACATCACATGACAGTGTACTCACTACTCAGGCTGACAAGACACACAAGACATACAAGAGCATTCATGCAACACAATAGTTTTCTAAACGTTTAGTCATCAGAAAAATTTACTTGATTCAACAGTCATTCAATGTTTCAACTGTACCATTTACCCTTTACTCGCTTTCTTTCAAGTCCTCAACTCTTTACTAAACTTTATTATAGCTATAGCTAATAAAATAAAGTAAATTCAAACAAAGTTAACAGCTTTTGCACGTTCTAACGTGACCTAATGAAATTCAATATGTTTTTGTTTCAACTTTCAATGGAACGGAAGCTGAAGCAGCGTTCAAAACAGAGAACAGAGAACATATCAACCATGTGTATTATTCGCATACTGTTTGTAAAATGGAGCGAAAACAGTCAAATTCCTCATCCCAGACTGTCAGTCGACAGCATCAAGAATCAAGAAGAAAAAACAACCAAATAATTCAATTTGAAAATTGTGCGTTTGACCATGACGAAAGTGGAATTAATGTTTTATAGACGAGAGACAACTTTACTTTACATATAGGAAATATGTAAATATGTAAAGTAGAAAAACCCCACAGCATACACAAAATATAAATTTGCAATTGAATGACAAACAATTGATGCACATTGCACACAGCATAATGTATTAAGTACATTGTACATGCCACCTGGTTGGTTTCTCGGTCATTTTTCTGCATGACACGGGACATAATAAGGCATTATACATTCTACATAATTTTGTCTTCATTTACTATAATTTTGAGAGTTTGCTTCCACTTGTATCATACATCATACAGTACAATGTAGTGTATATCATACTTGTGAAAGTACATTCATATTTAAATATTCTGCTGTAATATTGCGGTTGTATATACTTAATTCTTGACTTTATTACTTTTTAATTCAAGCAAATAAACAAGATGCAATAATAATGATACACTCTTTGAATTGGAATTGGAATTATAGTTTGAGTTTGAGTTTGAGGAACAAGGGGAAAATAGAGATCTAACGAGTGCAATTTTTAATTAAATCAGACGACAAACTGACAACAAAAAGTATCAACGATCTACTAAATGAAGAAGGAATAAAGAATTCAACAAATAGAAAGTATATTATATGAGGAGCATTTGAGATTTGAGATTTGAAACTTAAACATTGTATCAAGAGTACAAGATAGAAATTCGTTACCAGTGCTCTTTACCAGTCTTTTCCCCTGTCATATAATCACATACTTACTATTGAAGGATAAGTACATTTTGTGTGACAAGTAGAGTTGAAAACTCCAACTCTAGAGTCTCGACTATACATAAACTCTACTGCCAAATGCCAAATGACAACACATAATCATCAACCCTAATGATGAATAATACTAGTGTTCAATGTGTGCAATGTGCTTTATACGCTTTCGGTACTTGGACCAAAAGAAACAAACGAATTAAATTTGTTTCTTTTTTTCCCAATGTGCACACTCCAAACTCCAAAACAGAACACAGACTTTCTTCTTTCCTCTATTCTGTTGTCGTCTCATGATTTCTGTTAATTATACTTTTTGTACACAATCCTCAAAAAGGTTTCTAGTCTAGTCGAAATGCATTGTACATTGTTCACGAAAACAAAAAATAATTGAGTGAACAAATTGTAACAAGAAAAATAAGTCTTCTACATAATTCTAATAATTCTCTGTCCGTTAAGAATTAGGTGTGAAATACAAATACAGATACAAAATACTCTACACAATACACAATACATGAATCGAGAAATAGGGAAACGTGAGAAGAAAATTTCCACTTGATTTAATTGCAAATAGCTAAACAAGTCAAGACTCAAGACTCAAAATTAATGAAATTAAAACAACTTGAAGAAAGAAGAAACATGAACGGTGAATTTGTATATTCTTTTTGCTATTGTATATAAAATCGAGATCTGTGGTTAATTACTAATTCCAAATCATTTGCACGTGCTTACATATTTTTCCTCTCGTTTTAATAAGGACGTCATTACAGCCATGATATTTTGTGTAGAATGTAGAGTGTAAAATGTAGATTGGAGATTGTACAACAGATTAAGGTTATGTTGAATGTAGAGTGGTGAGTGAGCGGTGCGTAGGAACGAAAACATGGCAGTTTGTGCGTAATCAACGCAATATGATATTTATTATTTACACACATGAGTAATATTGATATCTGAAAGATATTGGATATTGAGAGATTTTGGAGATAATAAAAATGACGGATGATGGAATCAATTCAAATCAAATGCATAATATTACATTCATTACATGTAATATTGAATATTGAATGTACAATGTACAATGAACATTGTACGGAACAATTGCAAATCAAATTTAAAATTTTAAAGCGATATGCACACAACAATAATTATTTACACATAACACTCTGATCTTAATAGAGTCACTGTTATCAAATAGCACTCATTATCAAATACCATGTAAACACACACACACACACACACACACACATGTAGATTGGGAATTGTGATTTTTGAATATGTATCGACTTGAGAGGATTCTTATCTAATCTTTATGTGATCCATCTACTAGGGTGTGTTCTTCAAATTGTAATTTAACTGACTGCTCTTTTACTCACTCTGAGCTCTCAGTTCCTCAGTTATCAACATGAGTATCATATGATTCTGAAGCCCAAATCCCATGTAAATCAACCTATCTTCTCCAAGAATTTTTAGGTCACCATCTCAGCTATTTATTTATTCAACTTATTATTTAAAAAATTTGCAATATTATTTAAATGGGATTCAGTATTCTATAGAGTCTAGCTGTGTGGAGGAAATTAATATTTAAAAAATATATTTCAATTCTATATTTGTTTGGTGGTTGCTGATAGTAGAGTAGATTGAAAATGCACGATATAATAAATATAATGTTGTCTACAGTCTACAGCCAAGCTGTCTGCTACTCTTTTTTTGGTCTAGAAAAATTAATGTATTCAATTTCAATCCAATCCATTCCGTTCACACCTACATATGACATAAACAGACAGACAAGCGGACATGCATACATATGAAATTAAATTATTTTTCCCTGCACTTTTACAGCATAGTTCAAAAGGTTGAGCCCATCATGATCAAAGAGAGGAATGAGTATGAACATGAACATGAGCATTCATAATTAAATTGAGCATGACTGTACACATTGTTGCTGTTTGCTGTTTGCTGTTCTTACTGTTTGCCAATTAGATTTGCACAATTATTGTTTTTTTGAATCTAAAACATATTTTCAAAAATTTGCATATCATCCAGAAAGTTCCTCGTGCCTTCTAAATTGTACATATTAAATTGAATGCATTTTACATATTGTCTACTTGCACTTTTTAATTTATTACTTGAATTCCGTACCTTCTTTTTCTGCCTGGGACCAAGTTGCGTGTGCCAACGTACATACTACAAACAAATGTATCTTATGCATTTTATCTATGGTTTGCTTTGGTTTGGTTTGGTTCGGTTTGGGCGTTTAAATGAAAGTCATAATAATTGACAATAACTGCTGCTGAGTGCTAAGAAACTCATATTCAGACAGAATTCAGAGACGTGTGTAGTGTGTACGCGTAAAAGAAGGAGAGCTCATTTATGTCAACATAATATACAACAACTTGCTCCCAAGTCAGCTCAAAGTTCATTCATGGGGTTGGTTTTATTTATCTGTGTGTGTATGCAGCATGCAGTATGCACCGATTTATAATAGGATTGTAAACTGTAATTGATTTTCATAAATACATGATATTGTTTTTCTGATAGCTCATAATCTCGAACATGTTGAACATTCTTTATACATAATACGTAAATGAGGTCTTAAATATTAATATTATTTCGACTATTATGCATCCGTATTTTGAAATTGAAAAGGTTCAAAAGAAGGTAGGTCTCTTTTTTCTACTACTGTACACTGCAAGCTGCACCGTACAACTGCCATGTGACTACTATTACTATTACTTTTAATTTGAATTTCATTTTCATTTTTTCTAATTATCTCAATGAACCATGACAAAACGGAAGAGAGGAATTTAAGCATGAAATTCATGTGTACACTGCACATGGATCTCATAGCACTTTTGACAATAATCCCATAACTCAAAAATTATTACAACAAGTAGTGGTCAACTGGCGCAAATTTCGTGCGTTTGTTCCAACTCGCCATGAAGTTTCTTTAAAAGAAGAATAAGAAGAAGAAGTCTGAAGCATTCAATCCTCTTCCTTTTCACTCATTCATCTTGTGTCTTATGATGAAAATTTTTGTTTCTTTGTTTTTGCTGCCAAATGAAATGAAAGTCAACTACTGCTACTGTTGAATGTGTGCTGCTGATGTTTGTAAAAGTACGTATGAACGTATGAATAGGAAATAAAATTACTCCATATTAATAGGTTAATTGCTGATCCACTCTCCACTCTCCAAACTTCAAACTCCACACTCCACACACGATGCTCTAGCATCCTTCCATGTGTCATGTGTGCCTGAAATTCGTTTCAGTTTAATGCATGACTCAATGGTTATTAAACACAAACACAAGAACAAGCACTCACATAAACTCACATAAAGACTTCATGTTCATATTCATGTTCATGTCGACTGTCGAGTATCGAGTTGACATGCAGAAAAATGGCATGTATGGCAAATTATTCAATACACAACTACAACAAAATACATAGATGATGACTGATGAAGATGCAAGATGTGCAATGTAAATTTAACCAGGAAAACCACACACTACACACATTAGACACGCAAACGAAAGGGAAATGATTGACTTGATTTTACACACAGTAGCTGGAAGTTGCAAAATGTAAATGGTAAATGGTAAATGTGCATGTACATTTACAAAACATTATATTATGCATCATATTGTGTGATTGACAGACGAGCACAGAGTCAAGTAAATCCGCTGTAAAGATTACAAACTACAAAATACAGAAAATACAGAGAGTGGCGACAAACATGTTGCATAAAATACACATTTTCCTCCTTTTCCCAAATTTCAACACTGTTTGTTCCTCTTATTGCTAAAAACTTTGATTAATACATGTAAAATGTAAACTGAAGAGTCGTCGACAAGGAATTTGATTTTATGTAACATTCTGTTTTTTTAGAGCACAGTATGACCACAGCATGGATTAAATAGATGACGATTATGATCATCATCATCATCTTGAATCTTATTGTGCCCACATCAAGTATCAGTTCTATTTTCCTCGCTCCTATTTCCCTTTGCATGTCCAACGAAGCATAGAAACAAAAATATTGAACATGCACAAAAAAACTACATAGTTGTGGGATATGCTCTCACTTTTGATAATTTACTGTATAAAAAAATAATGTCTCCATATTATTATTATTCTGCTAGACGGTATACAGATATTTTATACAAGAAATTGGTGCAAGATGCAATATATTCAAAAAATCCAAAAAAAAAACTACGGCTATTATAAAAGTACACAAAATAATGATAATAATAAGTATCTTGTATTGGGCAACATTTATTCTCTAAAAGTAGTTGGAAAGGACAACTTTTTCATCAAGCCGATAGTCGATCGATGTACATTGTATGCGTGCTCTTCATCAGATCATTAAATAGACAGTTTACAAATTGACTGAAAATGTTGAAAGAATTTCATCATTTCAGACTTGATACTTGAGATTTTTGGGATTTTGAATTTTGAATTGGAGTTACGGGACATTGTGAAAAATTGAAGGGATACACGAAAAAAGGAAAAACTGTACTGTATTATTACAAAAGTTACAAGTTACAAGATGTGTGTGACATTAACATTTTTAACATTTAAAATTCAAAGAAGATGGTGATGATTTTCTTATTATTATTATTATTATATTATATTGTAAATTATAAAAGTCACTAACACCTAAGAAGAACAACTCCCAATTCCCAATGGTACATACTACATACTGTATGTATTGTATGGCAGACTGAGGGCTGAGGAGGGAGAAAAATGTGCATTTGACAACATGACAACCTTAGGCGAGGACCGAACAGGACGACAATGACATGAAAAAAATTACCACATGATTCTCTTTCTGTCTTTTTCATGAATCATGAATATTTGAGTGCTTTTACATTCTTCTATATAATATGTTGACTATTCTTACTACTGCCTCTACTCTCTTCTATTACTATTTACTATATCTTCAGCATAATATTTTAAACACAATTATTACGGAACTTGACTTAAAATGTCCGGAGCTAATACAAAAAAGATTACTTCATTTTACATAGCAGGATGAAGAAAACAGGAGAAACAGAGAAAATCACAATTTGAATATTCAGTTTTCAGTGTTCAGTTTGCAGTTACAAGTTAAACAGTTAAAAGTTAGACACGTGCATAATTGACAATGAGGATTAACACCAGATTTCAAATTTAAAACTTGCATGAAATTAAAAAAACATTCGTTCTGCTCCAATCTCCAATCCAATGAGTCTCTATATATTTTCTACTCTTCATGTTACATAATACATAATACATCGTGCATCATGCATAATGTATTTGATAACAAGCCTAATCAATACTCAATACGACAATGAACAATGAGCTAACTGCTCATCCATTGTCCATTTAAAAACAGGAGCATCAACAAGCAACAAGCAACAACAATTTCCAATTTCCATCAAACTATTCCGAATGTTGAATGCCAAAAATTTTCACAAGGTATTTAGCATTTTGACTATTTAGTATTCAGACCATCAATTATTATTCCTGACAGTTTTACTTTTTATTTTTCATTCCAACGTCAAACGTCAACCGTTTTACTCATTCTTCCTCTCTCTCTCTTTCTCTCTCTGTCTGAAATGTCTTTCTAACTCTAGTTCAGAAGAAGAAGCAGAAGAAGCTCCCAGGCCAATCTTCCAACTTCCAACTGGCAACTGACAAAAACAAAATTATTGTGTATTTCCAAGACGTATTGTCAGAATCCCGTTTCCTTGCAAATTAATTGACTTGATCGCTCTTCAATTTATATTGATACACAAAAGAAAGAGCAAGAGCAAGACCAAGAGAGCATTTCAAATCTCAAGCAACATGGAACGTATACTCTAGACTCTATTCTCTATACACACATCAAGCTGTCAGTTGATTATCTACTCTAGACTCTAGCACAACAGACTACAAGTACATGCTGCATGCCTACTTGCCGTTGCTGCTGCTGTAAACAGTAAATGAAGAGTCACTAATATTTCTTTTGATTTTTACACTCATGTTATACGTCTTTTACAGCAATTTGGAGCCAAGTCCATTAGATTATTAAAATGAACAAGAGCTGAAGATGAAGAGGATCATGAAGAAGTCTGACAGAAGTTACAAGTTACATCCACAATCCGTATGTCTAATGTGTATAATGTATAATGGGTAATAGAAAATACAGTTGCTATTTCCCACGCATTATTTGCCTGATTGGAAATTTTAAATTGGTGTATAGAGAGTTTGGAGTTTGGAGTATAGACAACATTTCACTTTTGATAGGTGAATTAAAAATTGGGAATTGTAGCTGTAGTTGTTGTTATATTAGTTACATATGCTGTTATGTTTGGAATTTGTATCTAGCATCTAGTATCTATAATCTATAATAAACCGCTGTGTCCTCTGCTGTATTTCTCCAACTTTACAACAACTGACCATGGACATTGACCAATATTTATACTTAAATTATAAGTAATATTCTCACTATTCTCAGGCCTAAATATTTTCGTTGGCTATACGCAAACCTAGAAAACTGTATTTGCAAAAACTTCATAATAAAAAGGCACCTGTTCTATTACTATTATTATTATTACTCTTATCAGAGTTTATTTTGGTGGAATTAATATTTGAACAAAAGGTAGAGGAAAAAAAGTGTCGTAACAGCTCATTCATAATTCACGATCCCTATTGAAAATGTACCATGAATTACAGACTCGTGAGTCAGAGTCAGAATCAGAATCAGTGAGAGAGTTGAGGAAGGAAAATTCGTATTCGTATTCGTGAACAATGTTTTTTCCTCCTTCCTTCTTCCATTCTTTTTATACTGCTCTTTAAAAGATGTAAGATGTAAAACTTACAATGTAATCTGTAATCTGTGATCATGTGTGAGAGTGTTAGGTTGGTTTTGGTTATTAAATTTACTCTGTGTCGTGTACAGTGTATAGTTTTCCTTTACTTTTCTTCATAGTGCCTTTCTGTGCATAATATCAGGATTCAGGATACCTGAGATGAGATGAGTACACAACACATATTCACAGAGCACGTATTTATTTATTTGTCCAGAAAGTAAATTCTCATGTATTGTATATATATTCATATATTGATGTTGTTTTTCTTGATGTTCCTTCTTCGTTCTAAGAATTATTTATGACAGCGGTTGTGCACATACAGTATACAGTATGTAAAACATACATACGTATTTGATTGCAGAAACAAGTTAGTCAGAAATACTACAAAGTGCAAAAAGAAAAATTCACTAGAAAACCTGTCTGTACTCTGTGTAAGTTCCACAATTGTTCCATCTTCTGAAAGCCTTTATCCTCAAAGTTTTCTCAAAGAGGAACAAATAGCCACACAAAACACAAAGGACAGCTTGAAATACAAAATATACATACTATAGAGAAAAAAGAGTCTCAGCTCCAATCTCGATGAACAACACGTATAACGTATATAAAATGTACAATGCATATTCCATATGTGCTTGACTTGCTGGTTTAGCTTAGTTTTTACTAATACTGTATTAGCCAAAGCAAAGTGAGGATGATGATGTGTAATGAATGGTACATACTAAATATTACTCCTAATCCTTAATCCTTATAAAATGTATTTTATATTATTATATTGTACCTTGTCTTGTGTTTTGTGTGTGTGTGATGTGTGATACAGTTCAATAGACAAGTGGCTGTATGTAACTACTTGTCATACTAAACGTCATCTCAATAATAATTACATACAAGATACAAGTCCAACAAATAAAAGTCGTTGGACGGGCCGAGCTGAGCTGAGCCGAGTCAAGTCAAGAAAAGACAAGACAAGACAAGTTTCAAATTCCAATAACTTATCCAAAGATGCAACTTGTAACTATTGTAACCAAGTACAACAATGAACACTACATGTACAATGTCCAATGTACAAGTATTTATAATGGCTACCCCCATGATGAACTTTGTAGGTATTCTTTATTATTATTATGATTATGTATGTATTTACTTTGAATCTTCCTCCTTCATTCTTCATCATATTTCCATTTTCCTCGTTTGCTGATTTTCTTCCTCATCGTCCTTTCTACAGTTATTATTATGGACGATGGACTATGGACTATGGACGATGGACAATGTATTGATTCCATTAGACTCAAAATACACACTCATTATTTATTTTTTGCTACCTTATTATTTTAATTATCAAACAATGGAAACTCATCACCATATTAATTGCATTCTTTGTTCATTATTCATTACTTATTACATTATTATTTGGATTTTGGATGGTGGATGGTGGATGAAATCAGAAAATCAAGGTAGTAATTAATTGATTTTTTTGCTCATAAAAATGAGAAATGTTTGTACTTTATTTTAGCGAGCTTGATTTTTATAAAAAAAATCATCTGTACATAAGCCTGTAAATTTTGCAGCCTCTGCAATTTTTCAATACTTTTTACTAGTATTCTACACATATATTTTTGCCTGCATTCGACTTGGACTTTCAATTCACTTGATTATTTAAAGCATTTCCCTATGTGTAGAAGATAAAAGATGTATAGAAAAGTATTACTAAAAAGGAAGACGATTGGATAAAAAAATAAATAAAAAAAGGAAAAGTTATTGGGTATAAAGTTTCAATTTGATGACAAAGATCCATGTCATGATAAGTGTAATATGATGAAGCACATAATTTATTTATCCCTTATCATTCTTCGGTATCTTTCTTTCTGCTATACATTGTACAGGCTCTCTGCCTCGTTCAACTCTTCCTCAAAAACAAAACAGAGAGTACAAGACAAGTACATACAGTACACGCTAAACGTTCAAGAAAACACGTAAAACATGATAAGTTATTACAAATAGTGAGCTAAATGACCTCTAACTTGTGCTACAGTATACGTGTTCAACAACTGATCTTTGAATTTATTACATACATTCATGTAGTATGACTGCATTGCGTAATATCATTTTATAGATATGTATCATGTGCACAAAAAAAATGAGCTGCAGTACAAATGCTTCCACTACCTACTACACAAATCTGTATTATGTGCATACATTAGAACTGCCTGAAATGATAACAATTTGCAATTCCATATTCTGTATTATGGTGCATGATGCTCCTCATGAGTACAGGTAGACTGAGAATCTTGTAATGATTCGGAACCATAAACCATATACAATGTTCTGATGTCTGGTTCTGGTGTACATGGTACAGTGTACAGGCGTGAGGCGTGCATAATAATTAGCTCATTTGAGCATGAAAAATCTGTGAAATTTGACGAGTGGGTGGAACTCTTCATATCAGCAGATGCCATTACATCTTATACATTCGCACCTTGTCTTGTCTTGACTCTTGACTTGTCCTGACTTTTGTGCATGTGAGTGTATGGTGTATGGATCTCTTATATCATAATATATTGTACTCTTCATTTGCTCCATTTCAGGTGTACAGTATAAAGTATAAGTATATAGCATATTATAGCCTATAGATTACAGATATACTTTTCCTTTTTCCTTATTCACTGTCGATTGTGTATTGTGTAGATGTTCAGTTTCAACCAATAATTATAATATATTACAAAATGAGCAAGAGCAGGAGTAGTGCCAGACCTTTGTATGTACTACAAAATATCAACTACCTTTATGACATAGGACATTGAACATTGAACACTCATTTTTAATATTTAATTACAACTAAATGTGTCATAATATATTATACAGATAGATTTATGATCAATGATAAATGATAATGATGGCGGATGGCAGAGGTATCTAAGATATCTACTATCTACTGTCTACGTTCTTCTCACTATAATGGATGATGTACAATGTACAATCTAGAATGTAAAAATATGTGTAGACGATCCATTTACATCTGTGTACAATCTCTATATACAATCAACAGTACTGTTACATGTAACACTCGATAACCTTTTATCATTTACCCTCCTTCAGATTTATCAACCAGAAACTTCAATACTTTCTACACATATACGAATAACACTTTCTACTTTTCCTATAAGTATAAAAATATATAGTCTACGGTGTATGGTGTAGTTTATTATTACAATGTACCGTGCAAAGATTACAGTGTACATTGTATAATGTATAATTTACATGGAAATTATAGTTATTTCTGGATTCAACAAACTCATCGTCTCTTGCAGAAAAAAAACAAAATCCATACGCGTACATGTACTTTGTACATTGTACATTTATGCATTATGGTGTAGAATTAAGTATAGTTATTATACTACTCACTTGAATGATATAATACAATACGTAGAAATGTGCAAAAATTTCTTGTATTTAGTATTTAACAAACCTTGGGCATGAACAATGCACATAAGGGAGTAATAGCCAGCCATCAGCCATCAGCCAAACCTACTTGGTTTTTATAAGGCAAATACATGTTCAAATTTCAAATATGAACTTTCAGGAAATTAAGACTCACTTTTCAAATATGCACTAATAAAATGTAACATGTGTAATGTGTATCATTCAGTGTGACTGAAAGGGAAAACATTGTTTGAAAGTGGAAATATATATATTATATATATTATGGTATATTCAAAATGGTAATGATCATTACAGGAAAATTATTTTTGTTCTCCTCCATTAAATCCTTGTATGTATAAATAATAAATAATATGCAAGTATGTATTATATATATTTAGTATTTAGTATACAGTAAAAAGTGTGACCGTCAAATTATTCCTACAAACTTTTCTACTAGTTCCTTCATTATTTTTGTGTGCATAAAATACAATATGCCATATGATTTTTTGATATTTGTGAATGATTTTGCAAAGTTGTACAAATATGAGAAGTATTCAACCAAGTTACTAATAATAAGTAATAATACTAAAATAAAAGGTAAATATAAAAATTTGGTACATACCTGGGAAAGAATCAGGGATCATGACACTCATTCCAACTTCCTTCCATTTCCCACTTTTGGAGGCCTTGAGACATTTGGCTTGCACCTTGGCAGCTCGATACTTCTTGTAGAGGAGGAGGGGCTGACTTATGTCTACATCAGGTGGCAAGACGAGTGATGATTTAATTCTTGGATCCTCACAGTTTGTCACTCGAACAACACGTGGTAATGGGTAGGAATTGACAAACTCAGTGAGCGAATAAGTTTCCGGACTCCATGAGAGGAAACAGAATCGGTTACTCCTCGTACTTCCTCCCTCAAATTTACCACCACTCACGGCGACAGACATGATGTGTGATGTATGATGTAAGGATGTCGATATTATATAGATGTATCCGTATACAGAGCAGATTTATTCTACAGAAACTATATCTCTTCTCTTTCTATTTCTCTTGCTCACAACTTATAACACGTAAAAATCTTCCTCGGAAGTAGAAGAAGAAGAAACAGATACTTTTTACAGTAACCTGAAGGAAACAGCTGAGACAGCTGAAAAACTTGTAGATGTACTACAAAACTCAACTTTTTGCAACTTTTCCATCGAGTCTTGAGCCCGACGAGTCTCAACTAAGGAGTTGACTATAGTAAAGCTGAAGCTGGGTTGAGTTGAGTTGAATTGTGCTCAAAGTATTTTGTCAATACACCACTTGTCTACGATCACTCCACATTATGTCACAGTCACAACACCTTTCATGAATAGTTGATGATGAGGAGATTCTGATTCCTCCTGTCTGCTCCTCACACACAAACTTGACAAACTAAACTCTAGTTTTTGACAAAATTGAAAAGTTTAGAGAATTTTTCCTTTGATTGATTCAATCCAAGTCAAATCAACTGATGATTCTTTATCTCCAGCAAGTCGTCTTTGTCTGTATTGATTTGATCGATGATCCTTTGATGCAATTCTCACTTTCTTTCAATGGATTAACTTGATGTAGTTGTAGTTTAACCACGATGGAGTTACACTTGAGTTGATTTTTCAGTTCTTCGTCCTCGTCTTTGTCTTCCCTTGTTGTTCTTGTTGTTGTTGTAACCTGTAATCAAAGCAAATAACATGTAAAGTATAAAGAACAATATTAAAGCATGTATTACAAACTTTTACACATCTTGTATCTTGTACACACAAAATTGCATACATCATAATCCACCGTATAACTACTTTGTACAATACACATTCATGTATATATGGGTACTTATTTTGATATACTTAAAAGAAACAGCGAAAGAGATTTGAATTCCTATTCTCCTTGTTATTATTATCAAACAATGAAATTTCCTATTTTTACCACGCTTAACCACAAAGTGGATTTGTGGGCACAATCGTTTAGACTAAACGAGAACAGCTACTCATCTCTCAAATCTCATGTCTCATGTCTCACACTATACTTTTTTTTCATTTTACGTTTCACATTCCCCATTTCACATTTACATGCATATGCACATGCATGTGGCTTATGATCTTGCGAGTCTTAAAGTCTATCTACATAATACAATATAATATATACAAATACAAAAGATGGGGTCACAGACACACAAACACACACACACACATGTACTAGACTTTAGACTTTAGATTTTATAGGCACTAGACACTATGTAAACTGTAGACACACTCTTTTCATGTTACAGATGACAAGAATTTCGTTTCTCCTCCATACAACAAAAACTTGAAAAATTAACTATAATAAAGAATGTATAACATTTTCTAATTTTTGCCCCCATGCTTCATACTTGATATATACTTGAAGAATGAAGAATGAATACAGAAAAATATTTAGGCATGAGAAAAACATGAGAAATAGCCGTATGGAATTCAAATGTCAAATATTTTCAATGGCCAACAACCAACAACCAAGAATCAAAAGTACATTTGAACAGGGTTTACACATCTTACGTGTAGCAGCAAGTCAAAAGTTAAATGCTAAATGTTAAATGGCATGGGAGTTCATTGGTTGAGGGAAAAGTGAAGCAAATGGCTACACACTACACAGTACAGTGACATGGGTGAAAACATAAAACTATACGAATATAATATTAACATTGCACACAGTCCGTTGGAATTTGGAATGGGACATCCTACTTGTAAATTGTAAAGGTGATGTTTTTTTTTCACTTCTCTCCATTCCTCAACCTACGTTCTACAGACCCAAGTACAAGGTACAAGGTGTATGTCAATCCAAAGAATAATATTGTGATATGTAATATGTAGATTATGTACTATGTATTATGTACATATAAAAGCAAGTACGCCACATATTAATTATAATCGCGAAATCCAACTTGTGTACGAATTTGCAGACGCTTACCATACACCATAGCATATACCACGTAACATGTAACCATGAGTAAGAGTATATAAATAGTGTGTTTGGTATTTGGTATTTGGTCAAATTCTAAACACCAAAGGAATTACTAATAGCATTGTTCAATTGTAATTGTAATTGTGATTTTTGTACACTGTCACAGTCAGGGGTAGGAATATGGTGTATGGAATATGGCATACGGAATGTACAATACAAGTACAAATAGAATTGACATTAACCATTTACCATTTATTTATTTTTTGATTCTGATTTTTATTTTCCATATAAAAAGGCTATGGATTTATTGTATTTGTTGTATTTCAAGGATACAACATACATTTATTATATATTTTTATTTATACAAAATACAAAGGAACAAAAAAAGAAGAAGAAGACGACGACGACGACAAAGAAAAGGATCCCTGTGGCTCATAAGCCTGTATAAAATGTATGCATACAGTATACAGAATACACAGATTCTACATACTTTTATTTATTTATTTGTCTATCTATGCATTGTAAATCGTAAGTATATTATACAAAATACAACAAACTTGCAACGTCTGTGAATTTTTGATGTAAATTCAATTCAATCTAATATAATAAAATGTAGGTAGGTTGAGGGTGAAATTGCCAAATATTTTTTTTAGCCCTGTAGCTTTTTGCTTTTTGTATACTCTCTATAGAAATACTTCTAAAGAAACTGCAAGTTATATATAAAATATATGTTTGACTAACCCCTAAGTAAGTCATAGAGAGTAAAAGGGTCGATGGATGAAATTACAAGGAAATAATTAAGACAAATAATTAAGATCGACAAATGATGGTACATGTACAAATGTACAAATGTTCGACTCGCATTTATAATGATAATGATAATAATAATGATGAAGAAGATTCATTTAGACTCTTAATCCTTTGTTTACTTTTTATTTAAATCCATGGTTGAGTAAATTCTCTCCTACATTTTTCGCTCTGTTGACTTGGATTGGATTGGATGCAACAGTTTTTTATTATAGAATAGGCTTGTGCGTAATGTTAAAATAATTACCACTACGTAAATCACTGAGGAATAAAGCAAAGCTTTTTTATCCTCATTTGTACACAGAAAGATACATATGGCATATAGATAAGTAAAAACCTACAACCTATTGTATTGGATCTTTTGTATCCGTATGCGTACATCTTTGAAAAAGAAAATAAAAGAAGACACTTTTCGGAGAATTAGTAAACAGGAAAATAGGAATAGCAATAAGTTCAATTCATGAAAAAAGAACAGACTAAGGAACCGTCTGCTCTTTTTTTTCTCGGTATTTTTTCATTTACTGAACTCTTAGCCCAGATTTCCTTCAACAATTCCCGTCTGTATTCTGTATTCTGTAGTCTA
>JABASP010002419.1:0-20284 GCA_019776565.1 Sminthurinus signatus | reverse complement strand
ACAAATTTGTCCGCTAGGTGGCAGGTTTAAAAGTCGACGCGAAGCGGACTCATTCTGTGCACAGACGGACGGACACGAGGATTGCAATAGGCAGCTTCGCTTCCTAAAAATGAAAAACGCCATGGGTTAGCTGTACATTTTACATCAAAGAAGAGATAGATAAAAAATAAAAACCATATACTTTTGAATGACCAGTTCATTGTGACTACTTACTGTACTTACTGTACTCACTTTTCAACGGGTGTAACAAAAACTATGGAATAAAAAGAGGGAAAAAAAGGACAAGAAAAGTGAGTGTTGGAAGAGTAATGATGGGATGTAAATCGATCGAGTGAGTTTGAGTAGAAATACTCAAAATAGAATAGAATAGAATGGACTGGAATAAAATAGAACGAGTGAATCGGATCAGATCAGAGAGGAAGAGAATCTGTACAAAATACAAAAGCAAGTAGATAGAATAGAATAGTACACACTACATACAATGTACAATATACACTACAGAAAGTACACAGTAGTTTTGTAGTAGTAATAATTTAGGACCGGTGTTATTGCTGTATCCCTGGAGGATTTTTGTGACTTTTGATGGAAACAGATTCGCTTTAGAGTGACACTCTGATTCTTCTTTCTTTCTTTTTTTTTCCGTTCCCTTCTTACTTTCCTCTTTCTCCTCTTACTGTTTTTTTTCTTCTCCGATTTCCTCTATTCTTCTTCCTCGGTTCTTTCTTTTATTGTAATGTTACTATGGTTTGGTTTGGTTTGGTTTGAGCCTTTTCTCCTCTCCCTATTCCCATAGGTTTGTCATCTTCTATTGCCCGTTTCTCCGACGAGTCAGCCTTTACACACTACACACACACATACACGCTTAGTATAGAATATAGAACCATAACAAAAACTTTTGAGCAAACTCTCACATACACAAATCCCAATCTCTGAACTGTGCTATGCTCTTTTCTCTCTCTCGTTCTTTCTTCCTGAGAGGATGAGGACTACAACAAACAAGTCTGACGAAAACTACGACAGCTACTCTCACTGATCGCCCAAGACATATGCATAATCCCATCCATCTATATGTAAGCACAGATTATATCTATCCATCCATCCATCCAACCAACCATCCTCCATCATTCCATTGATCCATCAATAATACAGAGTACAGAGACAAACTTAAATACATAATATCATTTTCTTTTTTTCCTTCACAATTCATAATATACCACAACCCATATTATTATTATTATTATTATTATTTCACGACCAAATTGTCATGTCACACATGTACAATGTATGTGACACAAGGAAGAAGGATGAGTCTATTTTTGCGGATTTTGCCCCACTCATCAGACCCTTGTAGAGAATTTCAAAGTAATTTGAGAGAGTAAATGAAATATGTAATTAGTTAACTATTATTATAGTTATTTATATACATTTTTTAAATTATAAAAAACCACAAATTACATTGAGTTTTGAGTCCTCGTCATTACTAAAGATTGGAAATACTGAGCAATGGATAATATTTTCAAAAATTATAAAGTGAGTAGTGATTAGTACTTTTTCATTTAGGTGAAAGAGTAGTTTCCATTTAGCACTAATTTGTAATTTGTAATTTTATGGTACAGCATTAGTACGAGCACACACACACAGACATTGCCTCGGATTTTACATTACTTTTACTTTTTTAACCCTATTTTTATACCATACTCCATGTAAGCCAGGAAAAAAAGTATATTATGTGATTGAGGATGGAATGAGTAAAAACCTTTTAGCAAAATAATGTACCTACTCTAGTGTTTATACACATGCGTGTGTATATTTGTATCTTTTACCTTTGTATTGGGTACACAGTACACAGTCATAGTCATATAGTTCATGTACCTCTAGAATATAAGATATAAGATACGTATTTGTATGTAGTTGAAGGTGTGACACTGATGGTTGGAAGCATTTGAAAAGTGATTAGCTGAACGACCTTATCTTCTCAGAAGTCTCAAGAATTAGACGAATTTGTTGTGTCGTAAGTGATTGATTAGGACAAGAGCCATAGAGAGACAGTAAAGGATTAAAGACGTGGGAATAGAGAGAGGAAGAGAAAGAGAGAGAGCCTTCTATTGAGTATTGAGAATCGAGAATCCACTCAGAGGATAGGGAGAAAAAAAAAGAAAAGTAGAAGTAGAATTAGAATTAGACCAAGAGGAGACAGAGACAGAGACCAAAACAGAGAGTATATTATATCTTTGTGTGTGTGTGTATTAGTATTAGTTTTAGTATTAAAGCTTGAGGATGAAACTCATGTCTTCTTTTTCTTCCCAACTCGCTAAACTTTCCAAAAGCACTTCTTCCTCTTCTTTCCCATTTTCATGAACTTGTACATTGTACATTGTACAGTGTACAAATACAAGTATAAAAGATACATATATTGTAAAAGTCTGTCTCTGTGTCTGTATTTTCTATCAACTTGAAATTATATTCTATCCTCCTCCATCTCCATCTCTTTTCTATTTAGTCCCTGCTACATTATTTTACTACTAGCTCTTCCTTCAATTTCAACATCTCCAGCAATCATCTCCATCAGAGTTTCAACTATGAACTACATCAACACAGAGAGAAGTATTCATATACCCAGACACAAACTTCCTACACAACATTTTCCAGTCATGTCCGTCATAAGATGAAGAAAAAAATATTCAGTATATCACTGTTTTCCATTTTCTTCCCTCATCGTCTACATACGAGACAGAATTATGATTATACTCAATCAATTTCTGAAACATGTCTGGAATAATTTCCATCATTTCATAACGGATAATGTATAATGTATCATTACATAATCGTATCATGACAAATCTCCACAAATAAAATTAATACACGACCCCTACTCATATTTTTGTCAAGTACTGTATACTTTATACTGCTGCAAGATATAAATATTTTGTATTATACATACGATGTGATCTGTGGAGGAAAGTTTAAAAAATCAAAGATTCCAGATTCTATTGGATCCAAATCCAAAACAAATCCTTTAAAACATGTACAAGATAAAAATGTACATTGTACATGATTACCATTTTTTTGTATAATGGAGACATGTGAACAATTGAAAACATTGAATTGAAATATTGACAGTACTCCATCAAATTACCAAATCAAATCCAATATCCATGGAAAATCCCGGATTTGGATGTAAAACCGGAAAGAAATAATGGAAAAAAGGGAACAATGATTTATATGGAGACAACCATGAAGAATTGAACAAATGGTAATGATTTTATCATCAGTATTTCCCCTATACATATCTCAAATTTCAATGCATGAAGATAAAATTGACAAGGGTATTGAGTATTGAGCACCAACTGTAATAACAAGGAAAAACACTAGAGGGCAATGTGCAATGTGTTTCAATTTTCAATGATGAAAAGATTCAAGAGCTATCCTTTGTTCTTTGTTCTATTCTTACTTATATAGCTTTTAGTTTATATTTGTATTTGAATTACTATTGTTATTCCAAAATGACAATTTTTGTACGTCAGATAAATAAGATCAGATTATGCTCATTTTTTTATCATTTAATTCAAGTCTACATGATAACTTTAGATTAGTTTGAAAATTTCAAATGTGTGGACTGAAATCTATTTTAAAAAAGTATCTGTTCTTCATTCTTCAAACTTGTAACTTGTAACACATGATGAAAAAAGATGGGAATTGTGTAACTGTGGAAAGTATCTTTTCATATTTTATTCATACGTAAACACATGAGCTGTCACGGTGAGAAAGGTAGTGGTGTCAGTTCATGCATACGCTATGTACTGAGCACTTGGGATGTACATGAACAGATATTTATACATTATACATGCTTACATATATTTTATGCACTATGATTATTGAGTTGTTCGTCTTCGACTTTGACTTCGTGTTCATGTTCATATTCATATGCATGTTCTCCTTCCTTTGAAATGATATTGGTGGTATGCCTCTCTCTCTCTCTCTCTCTCCTCTCTCTCCACTCTCCACACTCCACACAACACTTTTTATGCACACTGAAGAAGTAAAATGGGTTTTGCAGATGCCTTTTTTCAATGGTTTGGAACCAAAACGAGAGATAATGTTTTCTGTTCTAAATGCGGAGAGAGCACACCGAACCGAACAGTCCGCTTGCAATAAAACAGAGAGGTAACTATAGTTTTCATCCTCCCGCTCTCACTTACTCTTTCTGTCAGTCGGTAGTCGGTGGTGGGTATGTGAGAAAAGGAACAGAAAGACAGAAAGAAAGAAAGGGACGAAGAGTAAACATAAGGAAAAGATATATGTACATTTTGTGAGCTTTTTCCGTTTGCCTACAATCTACAAGCGCCGTACATCGCACATTGTACATTGTACAAAATACAAAGTACAAAGTATTACTATGATTATTATGCACTTGAAAATAAGTGAGTAAGTGAGTGACTAACAAGTAAGTCTATGTACAATGTACATTATGTATTATGTATATTGCCGAGAAATGTGGATGGATACGTTTCTTGAGTCTTGAGATGACTATACAGAATGATCCAGGGCTACAGATTTTAAACAGAAAGCATCTTAATGGAGCACAAGGTAAGACACACATATAGCCTACTATGTAAAAACTGTTTTATATTCTTTTCTCTTTTTATACCGACTACCGACAACATTGTACAGAGAAATGTAAATGTAAAAAGTCTGAACATTACCATTATTATTATTATTATACTTACACGGGAATATCTGCATAGAAGCATGCATATATTCTACAGTCTACGTACAATGTGCAAAGTAGAGTATAAAGTATACAGTATACAGTATACATGAATGAATGGATGGATGGATGGATACAAGAGGTTGCTTCCAAGGTTTGAGTTTTTGATCTGGTGTGCAGATATTATTTATGACACATACTACTGTCTTGTTCCATGGTTTCACATTCAACCATCCATCTCTACGACGCTATACATTATATTATACATTATATATTACACCCATTGCATAATGTAATATAGAAGGCACACATGCACGGGAGACAGAAGTATAATATTTTACATATTCTTTCTTTTCTATAGTATAATAATATGCTAAGCTCTTTTCATAAAGAAAGAGAAGAAAGAGAAACGAGTCAAGAGACAAACAAACTTAAATGGATCCATTTCCCCTTTTTCTTCTGTCTTTTTCTGCTTCATATTCACATTCATACTAATATTCATATACCCGTTGAAAGAAACTTTCAAAAGACGGAAAAATGACTGTGTAAGCAAAATCTACTCTTTTCCCTCACACACATTTATTCATCTTACATACTGATCATAAGTCGTAAGTCAAGAATTGAAACTCTCGAGATAGGAGATATGACAATATTATTACCGGGTGAAGACGAAAATAAAAGTACACCCTTTGATACTTGATTTTTGAAATAAATACAATATGAACATTATTGTTTTTTTTCTTTTACAAAAGTTGAAGTACAAACAAAGCTCAAGCAATTGAAATGTACAAAGTAAAAACATCCCAGTAGAAACTTCCAACTATATGCATATACAAATACGTTATAAGTACATAGAAAAGCTCACTCCACTCCCATCCCACATCCCACATCACACCATCGATAAAAAATGTCGACGAGAATAACTTTTTGTTTATCCTCACATCTTCACTCCACATCTATGGGCAAAAAATAACAGCGTGTGTTGTGAGCACTGTACAACATGCAATATATCGTATATCGTATATATGTAGATTGTAGATCTACCAGAAGAATGAAAAAAAAAACCTGTAAGCACCACTCTTAATTTTTACAATAAAACAACTACAATGCTGTGGAGCGAGTGTCAGAGCGTAAAAACATTCCTCGTCCTTACTTATACTAAAAGTACTAAAAGAAACGAAGGCAGAACGACTTGCAATCTTCAATTTACATTCCAAAACTACAAATGCAGACTACAAATCTACAAATCCTAGACAATCTCTACTAGCCCTCCACATTCTTTTTGTAGTGATCTATAGAAACTGTAGACACAGCAAAACCCATAGGAAGGAAAGAAAGAAAAGACGGAATGAGCTATGGATAGTATTACACACATAATAAGAACAACAAGATAACTCTACACTCTACACTGTACGTTCATTCTTTTTCTAGTGAAAATAAAGTATGCATGTATCTATTATTAATATTGGAATACTATACTGATTTATAAGTCATTCTGGCTAAAAATTATACTCTCAACATGATCCAATGTACAGTGTAGAAAGAAGAGTAAATGGACAGTCAGCGTCAAATATCAAATACTATTTCATATTTGAGTAGAAAATCACAATCTCCTTTCATGCAACTTGGATGAATAATAAACAAGTTATTTTATCATCTGTACCTACCTAAAACTCAAATCTAAAACTGATCATTTTCTACTGTACTAGTATTTCGAAAAAACTCAATCATGACATTTTTACAATGAAACGACTATCAAAAATCAAAAGTCAATTTACTTCAAATAACCAATCAAATCGTACTCTCTGTACAAAACCTAAAAGTAAGGTCCAAAAGGGCAAAGAGGGTACAATAAAATTCATTCGAGTCTTTCGATTGCAAAAGCAGAGCTATATAAAATCAGACAGAAGTGTCCATGTCAACCTTATACATGTTTTTTTTTGGATTAGCATCCATCCCCATCAACATCAATATGCAGGTACAACGCGATCTGGAGGTAGAGGAATTCAAATTTTGATACACATTCAAAAAAAAAAGAATCAAAGGTACTAAATTGTAAATTTATTGATCAAGTTAAACCAATTTCATGATTTTCCAATGAAATCCTCTAATGGTAAAATTGGGAGTTAAACTAAACAGGATCATGAGGCTGATACGGGGAAGCAAATGGCAAATGGTTGTGGTGCTTGTGTGTGGTGTGTCTATGAGAGTGTGAATATATTCAAATTACTCTGCTCCAACCCTCTTTACTCATATTCCGGATTCCGGAAAATCTGATGGAGTGAAAAAGTCATTGATGCGTTCAATAGGATAGGCTTTTACTATCTCAACTCACTCACTCACTCTGAACTCTCAACTCTTAAAACCAGATACAAAATACCAGAAACTCGAAGGGGTGTTGTGTGTATATATAAATGTATTGGGGTTGGTTTGGTTAGTGGTGCCTGTCTTGAATCCATGTACAAAATGTACATTACAAAGTACAGATTCTCAAAACTCAACTCTCAACTACTCACCAGTGGACCAAAGTAAAGATATATTGCTTTAAAATGGTTAAAGGTTCCACACATTCAAATATGCATGAACTATGAACTATGAACACTGCAGACATTGAACATTGAACACAGAAGCAAAGGTTTGACTTGTGATGAGTTGAGCGTTGAGCGGATCGGTTTTGTGGTTCAGGAAGAGTATTTCTGAAAATTATTGGGAATTCAAAATGTAATACAATCCGCATACATTACAAGTTACAAGTACATTGCTATTTCTGCAGTACAGCACAGAATAGTAGAAGAGTGAGAGAAATCGGTTATACATAAACCCGAACAGGAGAAATACTTAAGAAGAAGAAGATTCAGAATTGGATATTGAGGCTGAACAAGTTTAATACGAATTTTGTATTTTGTAGGCTCGTAACTAGTAACTGGTAACGTGAAAATGAAGAGCCAGAGGCTGAATTTGAATTTGAATTCGAATTTAGGTACTACTCACTCTTTTTACTCTTTACTTTTGGCTGAATTTTAAGAGTTTTGGCTCTTATTCCCGCTTGTTCACACACCACACAGCCATACAAATAGATAGACAAGCACCAACCGTTTTTGAGTGAATGTGTGTATATTCCTATTAAATTTTATTTGATTAGGCTTCGAGATAAATGATTCACAAATACATGTAAGTGTGTAGTTGAGACAGGTTGCCATCACCATCATAAGTAAGTAAGTAAGTAAGTATGAATCTATTGAAGATTCCGAGGGTGAGTAAACATTACCTCTCTTCATTCAAGTTGAAGTTTCTTCTTATGTTGTGTAGTGTGTGTACATTGTACATTGTACAAAGATCTGTGTTGTATACTGTATACTGTATACGTTATTCATTGGACGTGTTATTTCTCCTTCATGTATACTGTATACTGTATACAGTTTATGTATGTATCTATCTGTGCATCCAGTCATCCAACTATTTACCTATGAATTCCACACACACAACATTCAACATTCAACGAACAACATTATAAACATGTAAAATTAAATGTATCTACGTGTACGTGTCTACTTAAGTGAGGAAAAGTGTCAAAAGTCCTGTAGTTGAATCTATCTAAATGAGCCTCCTGATGATCACTGATGCGTTTCCAACATTCCAAATGATGACAAATTTGACACGGCGCTACCTTTCCTTCCTCATTCAAGGAAACATCTCAATTACCCACTTATCTAACGATCCTGTTGCTTGTACAAAGCATAGGTATAAGATGTATAATAATATACACACATACTCCCATTTATTTACACCACCTCTCACTCACTCTCTCATTCAAACTATTTACATTTACAATTTTCAAGTCAAAATAGCAAATTTGCGCCCTTCTCTCATACCTCATATTTTATATTTGGAAGATTCCCTCTCATAGAAAATCTTCATCATTACTGTTTTTCTCTATTTCTTCTCTCTTTCTATTTTATAAACTTGTAATGTTCTACAACAGTTTCTATAATACTCTGACAAATTCAAACTAAAACACTACAATTTCATGTGAAACTTTCTTCTTCACACATTCACTACTCGCTTTTTACATCGATACAAAACTTACACAACACTTTTGTTTCAACTATTTCAATGTCCCTCATTTAATTTCAGACTGGGGAGTACTACATACAAGTGTGTAACGTGTAAGTAAGGTGTACATTGTACATGATTTATTCTCCCTTTCCATTTTCCACTTGTTTGTTTGCAAGTCCAACTTTTAATTTTATCATCAACTCCTTTTCATTTACATTTCACACATTCAACACATTTTAATAGAAAAGACTAATAATAATAATTATTATTATTGTGACTTTCAATTTTCAACTTTTAACTGAAAACTGAATGACATTATGAATGTGTCTGAACAACAACACAAAAAAAAGAGAATTACTTTTTAAATTGGAGGAAAAAAACTAAATTTATGAAGCATACGAGTAGAAAATTTTGCAGTGTAAATAAATAAAAATAGAAAATAGATTTCAACGTACATCCCACATACATACATACATAAATACATATGAAACAAATGAGCATTTCAATCTCACTTGATATTGTAAATACGAACAACATGTGAATGAAAGTTTCATCCATTTCCATTTTCATCAAGATGACACAGAAGTATGATTCAATCAGTCATAATCAAAATCACATATTGCAGAGGAATATGTGCAATGTGCAAGTCGCAAGTAGGCAAGTAGAGGCGATAAAAGTGGGAAGCGAGAATCGAGAATCAGAGTGTTGAGGGAGAAGAATTGTTTATGTGTGAAAGAAATTGTTTGATGAAAGTCAAAAAATTAAGTTACCGAGTAAATCGGTTCACTTTTTTTCTCCCCTGAATGATGTATGTTCAATATATTTTGTATATTATACAGTGGACAAGAAGGCATTCAACAAAATTATTGTTGTGCTTATGCATTGCCTCTTGAAACAATTATTGAAATTGTATTTATCCCCTCGATGATGATGTCAACAAGTCATAATCGAACACAATCTCACGTACTTATAACGTAAATATAGCCAAAAGTACTTATGTTTTGTCCCCGTAGAATCTATCTCCTATCTACAACAACGAGATGAAGTTACATGGAAGGAAGATTCCCTAAATTTAATTTCAAATGGAGGGTCGAAATATTATGTTATATTATGTGGAGTGTGGTGATAGTGAAAGAAGACGAAGGAGAAGGTAGTAGTGAGGGTGAATAGTGAATAGTGAGCACATGAGTGTACTTACAGTATGAAACAGTAAATAACACACATCGTATGTACATAGTATCGAGTAGTCTACACCGTCGAGGTTGATTCATGGCAAAATAGTCCAAGTCAAATGAAATATTACATTTGGCAATCGAAGGAATAACATTATTTGAACGGTGTACTCGTACGTCCGTATCTTTGGTTTGGTCGGTTTGTCTTTATTCTATATTCTATATTATATATCTTATATCTTTGATACATGCTCCATGCATAAACATTAAACATAGGTAGGATAATATACGATTACGATACATACAAACATACATGTCGTGTAATGCAATGTATTCTTGGATGTCGGTACTGATGATAGATGTTTCTTTATACATAGTTTACATCTTTACGTACACATTCTAACTTCAACTTCTCATATGTACACGAGACAAACACATAACACATAACACAGAGTATTATGTATCAGAGTGTAAATTAGAATTGGAAGGATTCTCCTCTGTCAAATTACAAAGAGGAGAACGAGTAAGCGAAAGACAGAGAGAGAGAGAGAGAGAGAAAAGGAAGGAAGCTAGATTTTCAGATTTTGAGATGTAATGCAATCAATACATATGATGGAAAGACGATAAAGAGAGGAAACCTTTTGATGAGGAAAATACTGAGAGACAGAAAATATTGTATACAGAAGGTAGCACAATCTAACTTGAGGCACAAAGACTTTTCCAAGGTACATATAAATACACTCTCACACACACAACAAACAAACACATACTTATACTAGCTTAGTTATAGTCGAAGGAAAGGATCTAAAATATACAGTATACATGTACATAGGAAATGACTTTGTGTTTGTTTTGACGCACGAGTAATTAGCGAACGAATGAATACATAAACTCATTTCTCAAGATATCGTGAAGCAACACAAAACTCAAAGTAATGAAAATAGCCATATGTACTATGTATAAAACATGAAAAATTTACACAACTGCAGCCTAAGACGGAGAATTAAATTGGTAATAATAAAATGTATGTGTGTACATAGATATGTACATGAGGATCATAATATTACTAAATAATAATTAATAACAAAAAAGTTATTATCTTATTATGAAAGGTGTTTTTATCAGGTATCATGTATTTTTTCTAAGCTAATCATTTGTCTCATTTTCCTGTGAAATCAAAGAACTTCTTATTCCAAAAAGGTATGAATGTTAAAGGGTCAAATTTTCCAGTGCATCAAGAATTCATAGAATATTCTTGTGTCAAAATATCAAAAAGCCAGTAGATAGAAGACCTGAACATAAACAACAAACAACACTGCCAACAAATATTATTATTATTGTTGTTTGTAGTTTTTGTACAAAAATGCAGCTCGTTATAATAATAATAATATATCAGAGGAAAGTTGATAGTTCTCTTAGTTAACAGGTTTCTTTGCTGAAAAAGAAATCATAGAGAGCGAGAAAAACATGAGAAAGAAAGAGGCGAAATGGGAAATTTTTCTTTTGATTTTCTCAGTTGGTGAGTGAGAAATGAGGAAACAAAGTTCAAAGCAAAATTCACAGATTTGATTCTCATTTGAAAAGCAATGATAATCTATTCTCTTGAGATTCCTCCTTTTTCCCTTTTCCCTCATAGTACTTATTTACTACAATATGTAATATGTAATATGAAATAAAATATATATCATATACACAAAATAGAAGGCTCTTGATTCATTCTATCACACTTACTTTTGCATAGATACATACACAAACAAATACACGAGTCAGTAGCTTCTAATTTGAAGTACTTTTACCCATTACAACACAATATAATATACAATATACATACGTGTATATATTGCTCTCGCATTGGCAATTGCCACACCATCCTCTCATCTCTCTCTCTTTCAGTCCTCTCTTGTTGTTATTTCAAACACTATATTGTATATAGTTTCATTTCTCTCCACAATCACTTGTTATAGTCACAAAAGTAAAGTGTCTATGTGTTTGTGACGAGGGAGTGATTTGTCTTCTATATCTTCTTTTCTCATTGAATGGTGCGTGTCACTAAGTTTCAAATTTACAAATTCAACGCCCTATAATACTATATATACGTTTTATACATTGTGAGGAGATAAATAATAATAATAATAACAAGATGAAATACTACTTTTATAGAACACTAGAGGAGAAGAAGAAGTAGAAGTAGACGAAGAAAGAAAGAGGAAAAGCTGAGAATGATGATGAAGAAGACGGCGATAAATAAATGTTGTTATCTCGTTAGTCACAGAGGATATAAAGTCTATTATGGACAATGGATGACATGCTCAAGTTGTTCCAATGAAAATAGAATTGAAGAAACTCTGCCTCTTCTCTAAACTCTAAACTTCACTTCTCCCTTCTCCTCTCTTTTCTTGTTGGCTTCCTTCCTTTCATTTTAGTAGACAAGAAACGACACATTGGTTACTTAAAATTTAATTTGAGGATTTAGAGTTTCGATAAAGAACGATAATGCTTCCGCCACTACTACAAATACATACATAAGTGTATAAGTACAACTGTGTACTCCTACTACTGCCACTGCACAAAGTTGAAAGTTTAGTAGTACATAATACAAGAAGACGATTTCTACATTCTACATATTAAATGAAAAAAGAGTTTTGTATTCTCTTCTTTCTTTCCTTTCTTGTTCCATCTATCTATCTATCTATCTATCTATCCATCTATATGAAAGACAGAAGAAAAAGAACACTGTGAATCTATAGATATATCTAATATCTATTATGTGCACATAGAGTATAATTTATATATACACACAATGCATTCACAGATACAAGATACAAGGAAAGCGACAAGGGAAGGCGGGTAAAGAAGTAGAAGAATACAAGAATGTCTAATTGAATCAGTAGATCTCCTAGCTGTTGTGAAAGGAAGAAAAGAGTTGATGGTTGTAAATTCAATAATGATGAGGGACCCTGTCATAAACTTGAGAGAAGCATTTTGTCGCGACAATCTAAAGCATTCTAGTCTATTTGCTCCAAGAATTCATAAAATGACAATTTCAAACAGAACAAGAACAAGAAGACCGAGATGACGATGAATGGGATGGAGAAAAGGATGGTATACTCATATATGTACTGATATTATGTATATTATTTTGTGTTTAGTATTTAGTAAAATATGACTTTTTATGCATACAAATACAAACTATCCTATTCTATACCTATTCTGTGAGTCTCTACACTCTCTTCTCCCTAAACTATATTATAATATGACTGACTGTCATAGAGACAAAACAACACATAGCCAATATATAATAGTTCAGCATAAAGCATAAAGTATAATAGTAATCCATATACAGTCATTCAAAGACAGAGACAAAAACAGATAGTATATTTGCTTATAGCTTATAGTGTGTATGTTACATGTGCATTTTTTATTATGTATAACGGAACAGAACAGAAGAGAACAGAAAAGTCACAAGCAAAGATGAAAAGACAAGCCACATGTGTACGCAGTGTTCACAAATCATCATCATCATCTTGAAAAAAAAGAAAGAAGAGAATCAACTCTATTCTTATGTATACAGATGGCTGACAAAAATCTGTTATGAATTTCATATTCTTTGCTGACTCGTCCTTCTTCTCATACTTTTTTTTCTCTGTCGTTGGTTCGTTTGTCTAATGCTTCAGCAGTTGTAGCAACATATTTTTGCTCAAGTTCCCTCTCCTTTTTGTTGCGTGTTTTTTTCCTTCTCCTCGTTCTTCTGTCGCTCCACTTCACCAGTCAAGAAAAAATATATATTGGAGAAAAAGACAGAGAGGAAAGGGAGAAGAAAATCACACACACACTCATTCAAAAAGACACACGCATATATAATTGAGAAGATAGACACTAGACACCTATTGCTATTGCCGTAACCCGATCACCAAATCTCGCTACTTCTTTCTTTCTTCCTTCCTTCCTTCCTTTTTCCTTTCTCTTTCATTCCGTTTCTACTTTTTTCCCTTCTCCTTCCTCTTGTGTTAGAAACAACAAGCTTATGGTTATTAATAAACTTATCGGTTACAATTTTCACAAGGCCAATGTTCATCTTCCTCAAGAACCCCTTCTATATACATTATACATTTTCTTCTTGTTCTTTCCCCCCACACCACAACCACACGTACCGCAAACAACTCAACTATATGGTGCTTTAGTTTATAATACTCTACTTGTATTTCTATTACTACTATTTTTATGTTTATTATTACTTACGAGGATATTTTTCAATAGGTATATTATGTATTCTTGACGATAATCCGCCAACTGATGTGTGCAACTACAAACTACGACCAAGATCGCACAAGGCACAAGACACAAGAAGAAGAAAATGAAACAGGAACAGAAGTATCAGCAGCAGCAGCAGTAGTAGCAGCAGACAAAACAGAGAAGAGTCAAAGTTTTGTCAACTGTAAAAAATATTCAGAGACAGTTGAAACACATTTATATATTTTGTACTTTGTATTCTCTATTCTCTCTAGTATTGTATATTGTATCCTGTAGTTTGAAATTTTCTGTTTTCTTTCTCACACTCATAACAACGCATCATAAACTGTTGTCATCATTTTCTCCTTCTCAATTCATTTATTATGTTCACCTCCTAACATCATTTCATTTCAATGTATGCTCTTGTACATTGTATCGTGTACATAATATCCACACGTCCCAAGAGACACAATCATATCCTCATCGTCTGTTCTCTCTGTCTATCTCTACTCTTTTGAATATGTCATTCTCTTCAGCTCATCTTCTCATAATCATCATACTACATAACCTTTTTTTAAAATAGATACATTTCCCATTCACAGTTGATGTCAAGGAACAAACCAAACTGAACTGAACTGAACTAAAAACTAAACTCTAAAAAGAAAAAAAAAGACCAAGAAACAACAAGAAAAAGTCATAGTCATCATATAATAAATAATGTGACAACAAATCCTTCTTTCCTACTCGATGCAAATTAGTCAAAAGTAAAAAATAATTGATCGCACATCACTAGTGTTGAAACGTCATCAGTCAAATCTCGTAGGACATCATTAACCCACAACAATTTGTTTCAGTATTCCTCCTACTCCTCCTCTGCATCTCTTCACACTTGCACATTATACATCATACATCTGTCTACTGTCTGTAGTACGTTCATATTATGTGCTATATAAAGGATTCTCTCTATCTGGATTCTGTATGTACCATAAAATAATGTATAACTATATCTAATATCTAAAATGTAAACTCAATACATACATAATTTTATACAAAACAGATACCATGATCCATCTTTATTTTTATTCCTATATCTTATGAAGTATTTTTGTCTAGGAATTTGATCCCTATTCAAAAGGACCTATTTTTTTCCTACACATTATTTATTTTTATTAAAAAAATCTATCAGACAAAATAACTAAATCTGACAATTTCATAAAATTATTATTATATACTTCATGCATCATCTATCCCTGAAAATCTACATGATACATGAATAAATGAACATAACATTATTATAGTGTATATATTGTATATCCTAGATTTGATTGTAAATGTTCTGTCATGATGAATTGTCTTTAATGTCAAGTCAAGACCGGTATTCAAATTATAGTTATTATGATTACTGATTCGTACTATATAAGTACTTGACAACATTGAGCTCCATTCATTTGACATGTACAAGTCCTTGTGCTTTGTATAAACTTCTATAAACTCCTACACAATGATAGAGAAATATAATAATAACAATAATAAGCATCAACAATTCAAGTACAATGCCAGGACCAGTGCACAATCACTCACAGAGGCAATCATTCTCAATTCTCAATATAGTATTATATACTATATAATATTGAACATATAGATATTATTATATAGATTTAAATAAAGAATGGATCCGTCAAAAGAAACATATATTTCAAATAATTTCATTGTGTACCATTTATATGTACTGTGTGAGGTTAAATGTTAAAACATTCAACATTCTTCTACCTTATATTATAATATGCACAGGGAAATTCTGTAATAGAATAATAACTGAAAAAAATTGTAATATTTCATATTATAATCAATCATAAATGTTAATAATATAAAATAATCCTGACATATGAAGTATTTTCTACAGTCTGGCATTGCTTGATAAAGATACCCTATATTATACATGCATACATAATACATACGCATAGGTCTCTAAGAGACTGGATGGATAGGTAGGTGTGTGTAATTTATTTGAGGAAGTGAAGAAGAAGTGGATGGAATGGATGTTTTTGGTAATTAGTGAAGACAGAGGGTATAGAGTTAGGGCACGTGGAAGGTAGATTGAGTAGAAGATCGTGGCAAGAGGAATGTAGGATGGCTTTAAAGAAATGGAAGAAGAAACCATGGATAATAGCATAAAGTAGTAGTGGAAAGCTATTTAAACATGATCCTCTCATATAAATAGGGATGAAAATTAAGCAACGGAAGTGTGCCGCAGAACCTATCTAAGCACGCATTTATTCTTCCTTGTAGACTCTTTTAATGACTCTGGAGCATGTTTGGAGCACGAGGTGAACAAAAAAAAGTCCACACACTTACACACGTATACTCAAATACACTTTCTTACATATATACTTATAGATAGATTCTCATATGAGAAGAGAGAAGGAGAGACAGACAAATTTAATGTAACTCAATACAAAATACATAATAATATGCATACGAGTAAAGATATATTATGTTCATAATATGTAGACTGTAGACATAAAAGAGAGTAAGAAAGAAAGAGAAGAAAAAAAATAATATGAAAAAGAAACCTATATGCATATGTGTATATTATATTATAAGAAAAAAAAGAAGAAGACAGAAAGAGAAAAAGAATGAAGAAAGAAAAAGTTTTTTTCTGCCTGCCTGTGTGACTCCAACGACGATGGTTGCAACTCCTCCTAAGGTTCGCATTTACTGCAATCCGTACTTGTCATAAATTTTGTCACTTTTAAATGTCGACCACAAAATAACCGTGTTAATACATGTATGTATTTCCCTCCTTTCACTCCAATCTTGTAAGAACCATTCAAACTCACATACACATAATGAAAAGGCACACGTATATGTAAGAAGTACTTACTATTTACACACAAGTTTTACACGTATACAAATATAGATACCTATCAAAGATACTGTATAATATATATCTCTTCCTATAATAACTTTACGTGTGAATAGAGAGATGGAAAAAATAATAGAACTGAATTGAATGTATAATAGAAAAATGTATGTGTATATACAAACAATGAGTCCCTTCTATTTCTTGTTCTTGTTCTTCTTATTATATGAAACAGACTGTCACTATACACTCAACCAACCACGGCGACGAAAATTTGACTAGTATTATACTTTAGAGCATTAGTATATATTTTACACTACTATAATAATCTCCTCTCGTCCCAGTCACCGTTAAGAAAAAGATTCTTGACTACTAATGGCAATAATAATTATTATTATTATTGTACTTGTATCATAGAAAATGTATTCTTTTCTTCGTCGTCTTCTTATTCTTCTTTTTTATAATAATAATAATAATGATTATTATTATTTATTCATAATATATTTATAACATCACAATGCTCTTTGTCGCTTCCGCATGTCCAACTGGGTTTCATTCCTCTCTCCTTTGTTACCTAACGATTGCCCTGACTTAGAATACTGACATAGTACGTGTACATGCATTGTGTTGCCTTGTGTCAAATACTATATCTATGGCACACAGCATACTGTATAATATATAACATGTAACAGATGGATAGACACGTAGATAGGTAATAGATGTTTGTTATAGATCCTTCTTTAAAATACAATTGATGTATTATAATTATAGTGTACCTATGATATAAGTACATACCTATGTACATACACATGTACACACACACGATTTAATGTCTTTTGTATAATCAACGCATTGATTGGTGAATGTATGTATGTATGTGCGTACAAATGAGACATATATATTGTATAGCTGTATTGAGAACAATGCAAATGTTTTTTCTGTGGAAACAAAAAGGTACAACATGTCATGTCAACACTTCCTTGTTCTCAGTTCACAGTATAGTATAAAATCCTGTATACGATATAATATCAAGGCACTCGCTCTAAACTATCAATTACTACAAACAATATTCATTTGTGTTATTATTGTTCGATAAATAATAATCGTAACATAATGTTCTTGTTTTGCCGATAGAAGAAAGAAGGCACCTATCTATCTATAGAAAAACAGTTCTATGATGATGATGATGACAATGATTCTATAGTAATATCAATATTTTCCTATATATATGTATATATTCAAATCACCTTGCATAATAATAAAACACTAATTTAAAATTTAAACTGTCATAAGTATAATACAACTTTACCAATTAGAGTGTTTACATACATACATCTTGTATATATACATACAAAAGATCGACCCCTAATACTTGATACAAATCAAAGACAAAGACAAAGCTCTTATAACGGAAACCTGTATAAGTATTCTATAAAATCCATAATAGTTATCTGTATGATACTAAAGGTTCAGTTTAAGATTGAAGATAATTAAGAATATGCAAGTATACACTGATCATAATGATAAAAATAAAAACAATGTCATTGCATATTATTGCTATATAATTGTACAAGGTATACTGTATATACTTTTATTCTATCTTCTCTTTGCTAAAGCCGGCTTTATTATGAAAAGATATTAAAAGTATGTATGTAGTATGTATATTGTATATACATGCAGATCTACTTTTAACTTGACACATCCAGAAGTGTCATCTATAATCCATGGTACATAATAATAATATATCTTATGTATATTCATGGGATCATAATAATAATAATCTTCATCATAATCATAATATGATTTTGTTGGCAACCTCTATCATATTTTTTATGCATGCATATAATAACCAAGTCCGAATCGAATGTATAATATATAGAAGAAAGAAAAAAAAGAAGGTTGAGAATAGGCTCTTGTACTGTGTATTTATGAGCATACCTAATATTTAACATCTTTGTATATCTGCATTATTATAATATTAAATATTTCATCTATGTCCTATACTTATATTATGTGCGATATGAAATTCTCTGAGAGAAAGAGAGCAAGAAAAAACTAAAGAACAGACACTCTACACTTTACACATAAAAAATGTTATACCTTGCTATCATATTATATTTTTATATTATTTCAAGATTTTTCTTTACTATTGACTATTATTATACAATGATGATGATGATTATTATTATGAGCTATGGAAAATCTTAGTAAATCGGAAAGGAAATCAGGTGTATGTTCAGCCAAAATGATGTGAGTACAAAAATAACACAGCTGTTTTGTCACAAAAATAGGTGACGTTCAACATTCACAGTGAATATGATACATCTTCGTAATAATTTTTATGATTCTCTGTTTGTGAGAGAGAAAAGGATAAAAAAGACAGTAAAAATGAGAGGTTTAAAACATGCACATTTCCAAGATTCAACTCTTTTTTTTATCTCTCCTCTCCTCTTGTTTTTTCTTTTCATAAAAAAAAGTAGAAAGCTAAAATTAAGTAATAAGAACTGTTGTGTAAAAGTTCAAGAAGACGATATATGATCATAATAATACAACATAATGGTATAATACATTATGTGTATTACGTACCGCAAAGCTCAATAACATAATATATAATAACATAATATCATGTGTGTTCAGAATCTGACTACAGAGAAATGCTCAAGGAGATTTAACTGTAACATTTTCTTGTTGTGTGATATTTTGATACTTTGAATTCTGAATATAATACAAAATTATGCATAGTACATAATAATAGTATGTATTATTAAAAATTACGATAGACATTTTAAAAATAGCTTTTTTTTCCATTTTTATGATATTATTCCACAGAAAAATTTGCAGTGTCCCATATATCCGTATAATTTCTACTATAATATAACACTATATTATGTAACTGTTCATTTAAGATGTACTATAGAAGACAGAGAAGAGAAAGACAGTTCTTTTCCAAACACAACAAATCAACCTGTCACCTGTCTTTATTCTTTCTCTATCGCCTCACAAATTATATGATAAAAGAACCTTCTTTCTTGATCTTTTTGAATCAAAATATTCATTTTTAAAGATGCTATCTAAAATATAAAATTCTTTATATCAAAAATACTAGGGCAAAAAACCATACTCGATACTCGATACATCATATACTTCTCTAAAGCAACAATTCTGTCTGTGTGTCCGTCCGCAAAGTGGTCGAAGGAAAGGTCGGAGGTTAAAATTAACTGTACCGCTAGACAGAGCATGTACCCTTTCCCTATA
>JABASP010002418.1:0-20290 GCA_019776565.1 Sminthurinus signatus | reverse complement strand
TCATTATTATTATTATTCTATTTATTATTAAGTAGTTGGAAAATGTGTTTTTGTGTGTGGAAATGGAAAAGAGAAAGGGAAATCACACACATTTTACAGACGTCATTTTCGCAGACGGATCTACGTCCAAGAAACCGCGAATATGCAAAAAATTTGACCTGTAGTCTGGTTTTTGTCAATTTTGGCCGACTAAAAGTTGGTAACTCTTTGTCCTGAGACCAGATTCGGATTCAGCAGGTCCGAATTGACTAGAAACCACTCAGATAACATGACATGCACTAATTTTGACTGTTGCTAGTAAATTATAAGAATAGGGAGTTAAAAAAAAGGAAGATAAATTATTCGTTATTCGTAATTCGTAATACAGGTGAAGATTGAAGATGCTTTTCAAGTTGATGATGGTATGCATAATTTGAATTGAAATTGTTAGCGTCATCAGTCATCAGTCTTGGTCTTTGCATCATGCTGAGACTCTGACTCTTCAAATGTAGTTGTAATGATCCTGAATACCTGTCCTGCTCCGCTTGATATGATATTCTTGTCAAGTCGGATGACATAACAAGAAAAATTTACCAAGTGTGAATTTGTAAAACTGTACATTGTACAGAAAACAGAATGTAGAATGCAGAGTAGACACAGAGTACAGATTAATCTATCCTCTGTCTTTGTCTATATATTTTAATGCCAAGTAATTTATTATGACATTTTATATATTTCTATAAAAGAAGATGTATCTAAAAGAGATCAGTGTCACCACCACCACAGTTTTTATACTGTTATACAGATTACATATACAAAACTTTATACTTTATACATACACTACATTTACATTAACAATCAACAATGTTTCATGTTACAACCCGAAGCCAAAAGTAACAAACGCCAAACACCAAAGTAAAGTAATATGAAGGAATTTTCTTGTGAAAAAAACAATGCATAAATCGTACCATTGCCCTTTAGATTTTACACTATATACATACATTATTATTGTACCATTTTTATTTCGTGTACACTACAAATTAATTTTGGTTTCCACATTCTACACTCTACACCCAACAACGCCATACGCCAAATACCATACACAAAACACAGTCAAGCACATTTGACATTATGGCTATTATAATATTATATACATGAGCAAACAAATCCAGACACACACCTTATTTTTTCCTTGTTGTTGAAGAAATGCATAATTGAAAATGAAACACTTTCCGTTTTTCTCTATATATAACATGTAATCATCATCACAGTGATCGTTATGATCATCAACAAGTTGATGTGTAACCTTATTTTTTTTTCGATTTTTTAACAATATATTGCACGTTGTACATAATACATAATACAATACAAACAAAGTAAGGAACCATATTTAGACATTTTAATGAAAGCTCTAATTAGAATTTTCTCGTTTTTGTCTTTTGTGGTGATGGATGATGGTCGAAACAAGACACTTGAAGAAAGAAAAGATCTTGTTCACTCTTACTCTTATTCTCTTTATATCTGTCTGTCCATCTTTTTGTGGTCATCATCAGCATCGCCATCAAAATCATTGGGATGCTTTATACTTGTTTTGTATTTCTACAGTTTTGTTTAAAGTTTAAAGTAGAGCTGTACAAGTGTACTGTACAGTTTATTGATTCCAAGGATTTTTTGATTCTTCTGTCTTCTATATCTGTTCTCCCACCAGCAACCATCAAAGTAATACCATACTGTAATAATATGTAATAAAAATCATACAATTTATTACAAGTTTTCTTTTTTTAGCCATATATTATGCATGAAAAATCTTTATTATGACTTTAAACATTTTAAGTACAAATTGACTGCATGTTAATGAGCATTGAACATCAAAGACAAGACACAAGACAAGACATGGATGGTATTGAATTGAATGGAGAATGGAGTATGTGAAGAAGGGAGATCTTTTGTGTGTACTATAATCATCATCAAACCCATTCTTGTAAATATACTGTATACACATATGTAGATATGCACGTATGATGACATGCATGCTTGAACCTTCTATATATACACGCAATAATTACCTTACTTTTTGATTATATAATAATAATTATTATTATTAGTGTGTGTACATATGTGTATAATGTATAAGCTCGTTGGCCATAAGAAATGAATAATAATGAATAGTGTGCATACATACAATACATGTTTTATTCTTGGTCGTCTTACGTACTTATTATGTATTATGTGTAAATTATAAATGATGTATGGTAAACAAAGGAGTCTTAAGTAAACCTGACAAGCTAACAATTTCATTCATTTTATAAGCACCTTATTTGTATGTGTATCAAGGGGAGAAAAAAAAGGAAACATGCTAGAGATTGTTGATTGTTTCACTCAGTTTGGAGTTTGGACAGAGAGAGAGAGAGAGACAGATAGATGGATGAGAGAGATGAGAGATGAGAACATGAAATAAAGAAAAATTTTATCCTTGAAACTCAAGTGATATTTCAATATTTGATAAGAATACAATAAATATATTGCTGTATTATATCATAATAAAAACAATAAATAATTTCAAGTTGTGTGTCTAGTGTCTAGTGTGTAATATATTGTTGAACAAATTGCTCCTGATGCTTTGATCTTAAAGCGCAAAATATTGTAAATCGCAAACACAATATTGTAAGTAGTAAAATGGCAAAGATGGAAAATGGATTTTTTGGACATTGTATTTTTGTTCCTTTTCTTATTCTCAGTTCTCTCTCATGTTTTTTTCTCCTTCATTCCTTTTTTTTTATTATGGGCTTATTTAGCGTTGCTAATTGTTTGACATTTACTATTTACTGCAACTCAAGTAAACCCAATGTGTCTAGTTTCTAGTGTCTAGAAATAGGAAAAGAGTAAAGTACTTGACTGATTGTTGGAAATGGGAACTAAAGTCTAAAGTACTCAACCATCACATGACGTGCTATTACAATTACAATTATGTCAGCTGCACATTTAACATTGAAAATTCCTGTGTGTTGGCATATTTTATCAATTTTGTCTCTTTCTTCTTCTTCTCTCTCCCTCTCTGTTTATATCATTTATTTAAAACTTTTAAAATTAAAAAAGGAACATTCGACAAAGTCAACCCTCAGAATTTTTATGGCCATTGTAATTGTTATATCATTCTTAATATTATTATTTATGACAGAATCATTGCTCATTGCTCATCCGTGCTGTTTGCTGTTAAACAAGTTTTTTTTGTCATTTTATACATTTTCATTCAAAAATGTCAAGAGTAAAAATAAGTAATTTATGGGTCTGGTGACGTCATTTAGCTTTTAGCATTCAGAGTAATAATCTGTCTCCCGCAACCACAGACGACTACTTTTGAATTATGGATTATGGAGTACGAGTAGAGGGAAGTGGAGTAGGTAATAGGCAATAGTAATAATAATAATAAGGTAATGGTGATGACATAATTTCATCTGATTACTCTCCCGTAATTTTCTGTCTCTCTCTCTCTCTCTCTGCTTAAGGATATCCTTCCTTACGGAAGCTATAGTGATATTCTTGCCTTTTGAAATTTGAAATTGAACAAGACGCAAGATGCTAATACAAAATAATTTTCATAACGTCTGAATAATTAAAGACAAAATTTGCCTATTAGTATGTAAAAGCAATTTAAACTCTATTAGCTAAACAGCTTAATAAACCATGAGTTAGCATTAGCATTAACATCCTGACTCTTGGTTTCATTTGTCATTGATGTGTAGGAGATGATACTCTTGAGTGTGTAGTGTTTATTATGTATAGTGTTTATTACTTGATATTTACTGTTTACTGTTTACACATGTACTTTGAGTATCTAAATCTTTATTTATTCATTTATTTATTTATCGTATGATCTACACGGATAACAGCGTTGTAAAAATTGTAGTTTTTATGCTAGACACTTTAACACATACATGATTATCTGCAATGTACATATTGACAATCGAACTCGGAGTTAATTGAGGAAAAATGTAATTTCGTTAATTTCGTTTCAAGAACACACACAAGTACGTGCAGTTTGGATTAGATAAAATCTGTCTCTGGTGCCTAAGGATCTATCTCTATTTGAGCCTTTGAGCTCTGAGTCCTGAGAGTTTTGTTATATGAGCAGTGTATACAGTGAATATCAAATAACTTTAATAAGAACACACAAGTAGATTCATTTCTTTTTATTTTGTATTCTGTGAATACAAAATAAAAAGCTACCAGCCTAATGTAAACTGCCTACTGTTGAAATATTTGTATGACATATTGCCTAAAAATCTAAAATCATGGAAGACCTTCTTCTGTTTCTTGGTGGTACAGCATGTTAATTCAAAATAATTTGTTGTAGGGAAATTAAAAAAGTCTATATAGTTTTAGCCCTGGAGGAAAACAAGTATAAATTTCAAATTTTGAAATAAAAGTGCATCTTATTACATACTGTTTACTATTTACTATAAAGGATGTAGAATGTAGAATATAGATGCACCTATTATCTATGGAGTTTTTAAGTATAGAATTAATTATATGGAAGCTCAAGGAAACATTTTTACACATTACTTCATTACTCATTACACTATGTTTTTAGTTCGTAGTTCCTACCATTTTACTATTTACACGCACACACATGCTCTTTGAACATTTAATGTTTAGTATTGAGCAGGAGTAGGGAATACTGAAAATTGAACACGGAACACGTATCTAATTCCAAATTCCAAGTAATATTATTTGTATCGTTTGGATTTTGTAGTCAGATCGTCTGATTCCTCCGTCCATCCATCCATCCATTTTATTAGAATTGCCAAAGGTATATAAATCTATCCGTCTACGAGTGTAGTGTGTGATGTGTAAAAGCAGGAGAAAAAATACACATGATATTGCAGCATATCATTATAAATGACGTCAACTCACGACTCTTATGAAAATCCATCCATCCATCCAGGTAGACTTCCATTATCGTCACAGAGGAATATTTAATTTTAATAATAACAGTCATGTCGATGGTGATGAAGGGATGAAATATGAAATATGTATTATGTATATCATCCAAATAAAGTGTTATAATTTCTATATTAAATTTCAAAAGTCAAGTGCTCAACGTTGAAGGTGCACGAATAAGAATATACAAATAATAATAACTTTGTATGTTTTTCTTTTTGTTTGTTGGTACGGAATAATAATAATTGTTTCTAAATGCGCAAATTAGCATCATCTTTAGATTCTGATCGATATTTACTAACGATTTGGATCACTGTTGTGTTGCTTGACTTGTCTTGTCTTCTCTTGACTTGAGGAAGTAACAAGATATTCTGGAGTTACTTAAAAAAACAAACATGCCCATGATACATGAGACATTACATTACAAGACACATTAGACATTAGACAACACGCCTGATAAAGATTCTGTATGTTTTTGCAATTTGCATAATTTTTTTGATCTGAATATGAAAAAAAAATGGGATGGAATACTGACATTTTACTATACATGTCTAAATTGTACATGGTACATGGTACAGGGATTGCAAGAGAGATTGTAAATCTTCCCGGAGGATGTAAAATGTAAAGTACATGTGTATACATGTATGTAGTGCACGGATACTGTAAGACAACAAAGTTATTATTGCTATGTCTTTTTGACCTACAAGTTGTACATTGTACAATGTACAATGTACACAGTATATACTGTATCTATCTATCTACCACTGAAGAAGAAGGCAGCACACATGAAGCACATTACACACACACACACACACATTATTACCATCATTACATCACATCCCATCACATTACATCACATATGTATACATTATACATGTCTGCTCAACTTATGTAGCTTTAAACTCTACATCTATATCTCAACCTCTGCCTCTGCCTCTTTTGCCTCCAACCAAATAACAATTAAAGAGGAAAACATGACAATCTTCTACAAATCTTTCTCAGTACTCAGTACTCAATACACATATCATAACATAAACGTACAGATTACAGATGATTCTGTACATATTATGTCTCTACATTTGATATTTGATATGCTTTCAATATTTCTGTTTTCCTCCCCATCTCCATTCTCAATGTATGTACAGATGTGTATGTAAAATGTTATCATTACGTGCAAACAGTGATTTTGACGCTGACTCTGACTCTGGTTCTGACAGTGTTTGCCTCATTGTGGTAAATGGTAAATGGTGAAGAGTGAGCAGTGAGCAGGACAAGAGAACAACAATTTCTTGATGTTTGAACTATGATTGTATAGCAGTACAGATGTGCATAATATGTATATCAGTGTAATTATTTTACGTTATCTATATTCTATATTGATTCATCTGTACCTGTGACTTGTTTACATTGATTTTAATATCTTTGAATCTTCAATGTAACATTCAAAGGAAATTTGTTCATCTTTAACGTGTTTATTATATTTGTATTATTGGATGTTGCAAAATATTTTGTACTCTATACTGATATAAAATATACTTGTAGATTGTAGATTTTAGATTCTAGGCGTATGCCATTCAAGCACAGACTTCCAGAAGGCAAAATGTTCGTTTAATGACAGTGTAATGTGTACAGGATACTCGTTCCTTTTTCCTTCCAGTAGCAATTAAAGATGTATAAAAGATGTGATGGCGAAATGACACGTAATACGTAATACGTAATAGAGTTGAATATACTTGCCTTCAAAAATACAGAATTGAGAATTTATGAGGATTTTTACGGCTACGAATATACGTAAGAGTAGAAGAGAATCGTGGTTATGAATCATGGGTTTTTGTCTCACTTTATGCTGGAAGGGCAAAAGCACATACTATATACTATGAACTATAATACAAAATTGTATACTAAATACTAATACATAATAAAAAAAGTACTAAACACTACAAGAACTTTACACTTTACATGAAAGCCGAATTTTATACAGATACCCAAACAAAAAAAAGGCTACTCAATAGTTTAGTTTTGAATTTTCAAAGTGTAAAGTGTAAAATCTGTAGGAACAACTCAATAATAATAATAATGATAGAAAGGAATTTTCCGCTGTAATTATTTCTATATATGTATGATATAGTGAATAGTGAAACATGGAACAACTTGAAGAGTTGAAGATTGAAGATGAAAAAGAGGAATTTTCCCTAAAACATTTCTACCCTGTACAATTCAGTTGTTTTTGGTTTTTTTTGTTGTTGTTTTTGAATCATTATGTAATGACTACCAAAGTTGTTCATCAAAGGCCATAAACCATTGTAAAATTATGTGTGTATCTAGAATCTAGAATGTATAATCTAGGCACAAGTCAAGTGTGAGATTTAAAATCAAATTCCTGCTCTACAAGTACAATAGTGAGTAGTGAGTAGTGCTATGAACCTTTTCACACAACCGTATAATATTTTACATGCGTATATACGTTATACCTGTAGCAAAGTTTGTAAGGATTTCATGTATAAAAGATCATTATATTATAATAAATAAATACCAACATCATTTTTACACACCAATCATACCCCGAAACCCGACCCATTTCCAAGGGGGTCTCCCTATGTATGTACATAATGTAAACATATGTACAGAATTTGCTTGGTTTTGAGAGGGGGTGTCATTTTTATAAAGGCTCAAAAATTTTCCAAAGGGGGTCTCCGGTCCTTTTGGACACCAAGGTTTCGGGCTATGACACCAATTCGTATAAATACGAATATTATTGTTTATTGTACTTTATGCTTAAAGCATTCTCTATTTGATTATAAGAAGAATTGGTACTGTTGCTCATCCTTCTGTGCGTTTGAATGTTAAATGTTAGTGAATAGTAAAAGGAATGGCTATCAAAAATAAAAAAAGGTACAGTTTACAGTTTACTGTGTACAGTGGCTCTTGTGCTGTCACCAAATGAATGCTCAGAAATAAAATAAAATGAATGGTGGAATATGATCAACGTACAAATGATTTATTTATCGCTTTGGTCAGTTTAGGTGTCATAAAACTCACGATTTAATTGGATGTCAAAAGATATATATCGATTCGATAGCAGAAGGGAAAAAAGAAGATGAAAAGTGAAGAGGAAAGAGGCTATGAGATTATAAAGATATTTTAATGAACATTTTTTTCTCTAATAGACACTTCAACTATTATATGAACTATATTGTATATTGTACATAGTAAAGAGTAAAGAGAACGGGAAAAATTAAAAAGTCAAAGTCAAAAAGATGTCCGATAATATGTAAATTCTTCTTCCTGAAAAAAAATCCATGATTTTGAGATGTGAGATGTGAGATATTGCACTGAAATGAATACTGAATGCATTCATTTAATGTAATGTGCTCAGAGCTCAAAGCTCACGGCTCAAAGGAAATTTTTCTTTCAAAGCTCATGTCGATGTCGATTTCGATGGTAGATGCTATGATATGAAATACTTACATGTTTGGTTCACATTTCGTGCCCCGTTGATATTTTACAAGTATTTGAGTGTTTTGTAATATTATTGAGCATTCACATTACATATTACGATTACTCTAACTATTACTATTAAATATCCGTCGGACTGTTGTTTTGATCTTGTGATTTTCTGATTCCTCATCCCTGATGCTCTCTTATCTCATCTTAAGTTGAACATTGAACACTAAACACCAGCATGGAAAAGTTTGAATAAATCAATGAATCTCTTTTATGTGTACAGCCGAAAAGAACAAGAAGTAGTAGAAGAACTAGCGGTTGAGAAGGAAGAGGATAAAGTTGGGTTTTTGCTCTATATTCTCAAAGAAATAAAAAATAATGTGCGTATGTATGTACCATATTATTACATGTATTGTAGGATCCTGCATGTTGGATGTTGTGTATTGTATTTTGTATGTTGTATGCTGTATGCATGAAAACGTTTGAGTTAAACAACAAGTTTTGAACGGTAGTGTCAATAAAATTATATTATTTGAGAGAAGAAGTGAGAGACCTGCTCTTCGTTTTTCCTCTCTGGTTCATCTTTGATGGACTCAAGGTAGATACTAGATACTACATATTAGAATTAGAATATATACTAAAAGATGCTGTATATGTGTGCGTGTGTAAATTTGTAAGGGTTGAAAATTGGAAGTTGGAAGGTATAGAATATAGAATGGTCAAGAGATTATTAACTATATAATTTTCCGAGATAAAAAAAGAGTCAGTCAAAACTACATACTATTCACTATATTATATATTATACATACGGTTGTGAACGCAGAGTTTAATAAAGCCGAATAAGAATAAGAATACGAATATGAAATACCAATACGATTGGGAAGAAAAAGAAGAAGAAGAAGAATTGCCAGCAGCAAGTTCATCTAGAATTTCCCGTTTTTCATTTGATTAGTTCATGTGCATGATGCACTCTGCGCACGCTGTACTATAAACTATAATACATTGACCATTCATGTGTAATATCTATATATTTGTTATGCATATGGCTATAGCCATATGTATTTTGTATTACATAAGTTATGCATTTGAATTCCAAGTTCAAATGATTCCAAATATCAAATATTACGCTTACAATCACATATGAACGTTTCTATTGTAGATTGTAGTGTAGAGACTAGAGCCATCGATTCCGATGTATTGAAAGCTAATGTGTAAAAGGTATAAAAGGTGTGAGTAGAGACATACATATACTGATTTTCTTCTATTATTCAAGAGTCAACGACAAGAACTTGAGAAGACTTTTGCAGTTCCAACAATTCAATTCATTTCATTTCAAGTTTACATGAGGTAGAGAGAATCAGGAGAATCTATGCATGCATAATACAGAATGCAGAATACAATAACTAATATCATCAACTCTTTCCCTTTCCATTCCAAGTGGAGCTTTGAGCCTGCTGGGTAGCTACAGAACAGAACAGAACATCCAACAGAAACAGAAAACAAGTAACAAGTACCGACGGCGGCTTATCCTCTTTTCTCCATTTTTCTCTCCGTCTCTCTTGAACTTTGCATTCAAGCATTTTACAACTGTGTGCATAATATGCATTACACAATACAAAAATCATACATGTACAAACACAGTTAAAAGTTAAAACGAAATGAAAGGAAATGAGCTGACATCAAATCAAATATCACGTATCCAAAATGGGAAAATTCATATCCATGGATGTACTAGCATGAAAATATGAGTTGATTTACCTAACTACATATGCCTGCTGATTATTGTTATTGCTCACTGTTATCAAGCAGCGAGAAGTCATCGTGTTCATTAGAATATTTGGATACTGGATATTGGATATTGGATTTTTTCAAAGTGATCATGATTGTATTATCAGAAATATTGATAATTGATACCAAGGGTTTCATAAGAATATGTATGTGTGTATTGTGTATAGTATAAAGGTAGAGGAGAGTTTAGAGTTTAGAGTTTTTGAGCCGGTATCAGCTAACAGTATTTGTTAATTTCTGTGGTTGCATCAAACATCCTGGCAATTACCAACTTTTAGTAGAAAAGCTGATGTTGATAAATTTCCAATTCATAATCTAAACATTGTCAAGGTCTACAAGTTTAGCTCTTTAAAAAAGTTAAACGTTGTATTCTCATTCTCAATGCTCAATGCTCAATCTCAGTATAACTTTGTTGTTCTCACTTGTTACTTGAGAATGTACATCGTATATTGTACGTAGAAGAAAAACCTGACTTTTTAAATGGAAAAATGCATCGTGTTATGTGCGTAATGTGTAAAGTGTAAAGTTTAAAATGTGTACTCACAATCAGATCTCATCATCAGTAATATGATGCAAATACAAAATAAACAATACAAAACAAAAATATGCGGACGTCATTCAAGGGATGGAAAATTTATGCTGCAGTCGTAATTCGTAATATTTCGAGGAATCTCTGATTACTTTTTAATTTTCTGCGTTCCACTAAATATCAAATTTCCATCCGAGTTTTCCATGTATTGTTAGTCAATTTGCATACCGTGTCATGTCATGCATGCTCTAATGCTCTTTGATCTGACGTCCTTAAGGGCATGAAATAAATAGAATAAAGGCAAAAAATATATACCACTTTAGCTTTTTCTTCTGGATAATTTTCCAGCTTTTCCTAAGCGCGTGGCCACAACATGGACTTTATTTATAATTAAAGGGTTGAATTTGAATTATTTTCAACAAGGTGCTTTTATTTATCCCTTGGCTAAAAAATAATAGTGGTTTGATCAAAGAATAAATAGCCCACAAAATATTGATCTAGGTAATCATAATGATTTGCAAAATTTGAATGCATGTGAGCGATTATCTTTATTTTTGCCGAGGGAAATTGGATTTAAGATTTTTTTTTAAAAAAAATATTAATCTATCCTTTATCCTTATATGTATATTTATATACTTTTTATGAGTATTATAATCTATCTAAAGTACTTTTTTTGGGAGTGTTGGGACAATAAAAATACTTGTGAATGTGAATTAGAAATTTAACCACAAAACACAAAACAAAACACACGCCATTCAAGATGTAGCTAACAGCTAATCGTAATCCTCATATCACGTATGCATCTGTTTTTATAAATATGATCAAATATTATGATTTTTTTGGTGGGTTTACTATCTACAAACTACAAATGAGCATTCAAAATTATTACCGTCACTTTCAACAGTTTTTGTGCATCAAAAATCTAAAGTATGTATAAAAACCATTTGTAGGATTTGAGTGAGACTTTTATTATTAGAATGAGTACACAGTAGGTGCATATATTCATATTTGTACTCGTACTCGTATTCTTATTTAGAGGTTTCACTTTTCATGGGTATTAAATCTAGCTCCTGTGAGTGACAAGGGAAAAAATGTACAGATGAAGAAGAAGAACTTTAAGTTTTACACACGTATAAAACAACAGTTTACAACTGTATTATGATGTATGATGTATGGTGGGGTTTTATAGGTTGTTTTTATAATCTTGAGTCTTAAAGTTGTCGGTACATCAATATCTGCATCTGCACATGAGGATTGTATTTGCACAAAAAAGTGTCTGTAATCTGCTGTCTGTATAGCTGTAGTTGCTTGAACTCTATCCTTTTTTATGATTCTTCGCTGTACCCACATTGATACATGGGATACATACGTGAAAGAAAGAGCTGAGAGCTGAGATGATATGGTTTGGATTTGAACATGAAATTGCATCTTTTTCTTTCTTTTACTCAGATATCTGTAGCTCTCGTCTTTTTTATAATCCAACATACAACACATACGGACATGTTTCTATTTAAAACAACGAGTCGTCATCTTAATTCATGTGAGGAATAAAAGCATTCCAAGATTTACTCTACATTTTTGTGTTTACTACAGTTGAATTCAAATCTCCAGACTAAAGAGACTCGAGACTCGAGAGACATGTGTTTCTATTTTGTTTTGTTTGTGTACACGGGGTAAACTAATAGGTCATCAAGTTTCCTTGAAAAAAGTATCCAAACGTAGCTAAATAAATGCACATGGATGATAATGATGATGATATTTATTTATGAGTATGAAAGTGAATCATGATTTTGAAGATGTAAGTAAAAGGCAAAAGTTGAAGTCAAATGTTAGGATGATGAAGATGAAGATGATTGTGATGATAGTGCAGTGATACAAATGTCCGATTACACACAAAGTGATTCCGACTCATCCTGTACAATCTTTGTATACATATATTCTTGTATTTTGGTTTAGATTTAGTATGAATACGATATACAATATAAGCTATAAAAAAGTACATGGAATTTAGTGCACGTTAGATTTAGAGATAAAAGGATGAAAGATGAAATGCAAGTATACAGAGATAAAAGATGGAAGTAGACTGTTAAGCTGAATGTGTGCTCAACTGTTGAGCTTTCCTTGTTGTTTTCTTCATATTTTTTGTTTTTTTTTGTTCCAACAAAACAGAGAAGACGGAAAATTGCAGCAGTGCGTACAGAGTATAGAGCATAGTATATAAAACTATTTTACAAATGCTCATATAGTGCGTCAGATTTTGACTTTGATTTGGATACAAGATTCTCTTTCTTTCTGTTTTAATTCGGTCATGTGATACTCATCTTCACACAACAGTTTTTTTTCTATCTGACTCTACACTCTAAACTCTAGACGATGAATTCTTGATCCTTGAATCTTGGATGTAGTCAATTTACTTTTGTATTTACAGTGAAATATTCGTAAACTCCAGCTTTTTGTATCAAACATTACAATTTAGATGTGCATCTACATTTGTAATCTGTATCTTTGTAAAGATGTATGAGCGGTGTCCTCTAATCCATAACATTTTTTTCTGTCTCTGTCTGCATTCTGCATTCTGCATCACTAGAGAATAGAGGATAGATATATAGGTACAACATAGTAAAAGATACAAGAGACGAGAATGGAAGTGCATGGTGCATCGTGTCGGCAATGTTTGAAAAAAAGGAACAAGACAACTTTGCTTGTTTTAGAGATAAAAGTATGCCTGCTATGGAAAATTTTGCCTATTTTCAAAGCTCAGTCAGACTTTGAGACTTTGAAACTTTGAGAATCAAGACTTTTCACTTTTGGAAGTGTTCAAAATGGGTATGTAGTATGTAATCTGTGTATTGTGTATACATGGAAAAAATGAACCCAGCAGGGATTTCGGGCTGAAGGAAACATGAAACTTTTAAACTTGAGTATTTTCCAAACAACACGTCACAGCATCACAGCTGATGTAAATAATGGGCTGCCGTCAACTAAGCGTCAGTCAGTACAGTGTACTGTACATGTTTAAAGCATTGAGTTTTGGGCTTAAGAAAAACAGCACGTTGAATCATTTTTAAGCATTTCTAAAAGCGTGTATCCGTCTCCTTCCTTTTCTTTCTTTCTTTCTCAATTTTTATTAACATTTATGTATCTGAATGTCTGTGTATGTGTATGTGCATCAGGATTGCTTGGAGAGTCAACCTCTTGTCAGTTTCCTTCGGTGTGTTTAACATTTGGAATCTCAACTCGAAAAAATGCTAAATGTTCATTTTCCTTTTATGCCACTTTTATTTTCATGCTTTCTACAACTATAAACTGTATCATCACAAGTCAAAACTCTAGACTCAAGACTCAAAACTCAAAATCCATGTTTTGTCCACTTGAACTCGTCTCTATGTCTCGTGTATTCTTCTTGTAAACTCTCTGTGTATGTAGTATGTAGTTTTAGATGGATGTTTAATGTGCTTCTCAATTCTCAATGTAGTTAATCACACGCACTTTCCTTCTCCATCATCATCTCCTACTTGATGGTTGGTATTTGATGTTTGATGTTTGGGGCTTGGACTTGCAGGTCGAAATCTTAGCCTGAGCATCCAAAATCCAAATCACATCATAATACAATAATAATAACTTCATGCTTACTTGAATCCAAGGAATTGTATGAATCTCTCAAAGATATATATATTATTCATTTGGCCTTTGTCTAGAATGTCTACAATGTCTACTGTCTACTGTCTAATCTAATTGCTCCATACAATAAAACACTACTCAGTACTCAGTCTTCAGGTCATACTACAGTGACTTCATTGTATTTGTACTTTGTACATACATCAAACATAGATAATTTGCCTCAAATCTCAAATATACATACACAAACTAAAAAATACAATGCCGGCTTTTTCTTCATTATAAATGACTGTGAGTCATTAAGATCATTTTTAAATTTGATACACTTCTTAAATTCGTACTTGAGTACTCGAGGATACTGCAGAAAAAGTATTTTATTTGAACACGATGCACATGTATAATATATAAGCTTACATATTACACATTACACATCTTCGTGCATTTTAATTATTTGTAAAATTACATTTTTAGACATACAAAAGTACAACGCTTCTTTTTAAAAAAGAAAAAAAAACTCCCGTGACTTAAAAAGGGAAACTGCAATTTATTTAAATTTCACTTTCCAAACTACAAACTATGCATTTTTTGCAAAATGTTTTACATGCAAGGGTCAAAAAGGAGAATAAAGAGTATAAAGTATAATAAATTAGCATGGTGCGGTAATTACAATGATATTTGAGTTTTGAGTTACAATTTGTAGTCTACATGTTTTGTTTCATTTTAAGTTTAAAGGTTATTGATTTTGCGTTTTGAGTGTGCGGGATCGACTGATTTGTCTGTATGTCACTGTCAAATAAAAAATTGTAAATGGCAAATGACAAATAGCAAATCCTAATTCGCATAGGTGAGAGATACTTACGCAATCCCCCTCCACAAATCATCTCATAAACCATAAACAATGTGTGATGACAGATAAAGAATAAAGAGCAGAGCAGTATTGAAAAGTAGACATGAAGAATTATGTAGGTGACTGCAAACAGAGAACAGAGACACAGACAGAAACAGTGACAGGGAGAGAGGTGAAAAGAACTCACATGTGTATCATTTATTATTGCTTAATTCGCTCATTCAGTCGTTTAATGAAAAATGAAAAACCTACATAACTAGAATTCACCTACACCTTACACATGTGTGCATTGTACACTGCTCATTGTACATACACCTGCTGTACAAAGTTTAAAGTTTAAAGTTCTTGGCTGAAGGTGAGGCGTGTGATAGATTTTTCGTAAACAAATAATAGTGACTTCCGCTCAAACGAAAAGAAAGAAAAACTAGTCAAGAAGAATGAGAAGAAGAACATTCTCATTTCTCATACATTTTACATAACATAACTGACTCTGGCCAAAGAGAGTCAGTACTCAGTACTCAGTACGTAGGTAAACAAAACATTGGCAAGAGCACGAAGAAGAATTAAGACTCAAAACTCAAGAATCAAGAGTATACAAACCAAAAATGGTTGACTTGAAACTTGAAAGTTCTTTTTACGATTATGAAATGTACATGTTCAATACTCAATACTCACGCATATTCCATATCCATATTCCATATATATTCAATTTCAATTTTCCATACAATCCGTTATACATTAAACAAAATGGTTAGTTATGACTTGGTCAAGTGGCAATGAGTTATTGTGTTTTAACCTGTATAAATATTTTGATTTGAAATGACAGCAATTGCATTACAAATGTACACATTACACATGCATATTTATTTATGTGTGTATGAATTGAATACCTTTGGTCTTATACGGCATCAAACTCGGCACTCGGCATTGGATAAACATGTACTCCCTTTAATAATTACCATTTCATTTCAGTTTACATAATATACTTAATATAATTTCTGTACTGCATGAATTATGATACATAGATAGATAAGATTCCATAAAACTTGGTGTATATTTGAAAACAAGTAAAATGTTGTAGCCGCTAACTGTGGCTGACTGGCTAACAGCTAACAACGTAAATGGCTAGCAACGTGGAAAAGTTCTCACATGAGTATTGAGTATTTCAAAAAAAAAGTTTAGGAAAAATTATGATTTAGTTCCCATCCCTTTTCAATTGAAATATTATATTGTATTATATGATAATATGCTAATCATTCCAATGGTTAATACAATATACAATGATATAAAAAAAAAGAAGAATCTTATAAAGAGAATAATTTTACGCAATCGTCCTTGACTTTTTATTCATAATCAAGCATTTACTGATACAATTTACATGGGATATGTGATATATGTGCGATGCATCATGTATTTTGTTAAATGTAGAGTAATGGGTTATGGATGATTTGCATGTAGACGTGCGTATTAAGACTTCAGACTGTCTTAGTTTTTAGTATTTAGAATTGACGAAACATGAAAGGATAAAGAAAACCACTATCAGAGAAAAAAAACTGAGGTTGTGAAAGATTCAATTTTTCTAAATTCTAGACACTAGACTCTAGACAGGAGACTGAATAGATCGTACGCAGGCATTGTCTATTGAAATTAAACACCATACGTGAATTTTCATCTACGTGGGTGTAGTAAAAAGTGAAATTGAATTAAATTCCCTCAAAACTCAAAACTGAACTAAACTCTAGGCTATTGTTTCTAGTTTCAAGTCTGTATCTTAAAATATATCTTGTGCTGTCCATAAAGATGATGCTTTTTATAACCCCTTTACACTTTTACCTGTCTGCCATAAAAGTAACATGTGATTAAGAGAAATAACATGCATCAAAATAATACAGATGTGGATTACACATCTTTTACATGTCTTGGAGCACCACTTGACTCAAAACTCTAAATATAGTATTTTTGGTGTAAAACTCGTTTTCTTTGTTGTGTATGATTATTGCACAGTGCACTTGCACTTACTGTATACTTGTAAATTTATATGTGCAGCAATATCAAACGGCCATAAATATTTTTCACTTTTTCCCACTTATTTTTATTCATATTGTCTGCAGTCTGCAGTCTGTATCGATGAATGGATGGATGGTGGAAGATGTAGTTATTTTTTATTTTTTCCGTGTTCAATGTTCTGTAATCTCTGATCACATACCTAATTATTATACTGAAAACACTCCTGCTACAATACAGAACATTCAACATTCAATACTAATCCCATAGGATTATTTATTACATATAATAAATAATTATTTGTCTAAAGTCAAGAGAGAACAGATGGAAAGTTTATTATTATTAGATGCATAGATTGAAAAAAAAAGTAGAGTAATATATTATTTTTTAAAAAGGAGAGTTATTCATTGACTACATGTATTGTCGTGTGTACATATATGAACTAAAGGAAAGATATTACTACTTACTACTTCGGCTTCGGCTTTGGCTTTCTGCAACTCATAACTTGTATAACTAACGATTGCAAATTACGTATTTAAACCTACATGTGGAAAATAATTATTGCCGTTTGCCGTATACCGTATACTCTCCCTTCTTTATCTCAACTGCATAAAGACTTTGGTGATCACTCCCGTTGCATAACTTTTCAGTGCTGCTCATTTTTATTTATTTATGAGTATGTTTCGTACAGTTGTTTTATTTCATATGTTTTTTTGAAGGGTCCAAGCAAATTAGTACATAGTACGGAGGTGCATACATTATTATGGTCATTATTATTACTTCTGCTCCTCGAGCTTTTTCTTTTGTATGGAGCCATACACCATACAATGTATAGGGATTGTTATGCAAAAAGCAAAGCAAATGAACAGTGAAATGAGAATCAATCGTAAATCGTAAATGTGTGTAGTATTGCTACATTGTAGTAAACGGTAAACAGTTGTAGCTAATTATTTCTTTATTTTTTTCAAACTCTAAAAGTGGGAAGACATTAAACATCGAACATTCATTGACCTGCAATTCTCTTGATATAATAACCTCAAGATCCAAAGTGGATTTTTGGAAATATTCTGTGTGGTTCAGAAATTTAGAGGAAAAAATTGTACAAGGTGTGGGAAATGTGTCAACACAACATTTACGCGGTGGTGGAAGTGAAATTGTCAGTATTAGTAACTGGAATTTTCAATTTCATCTTAATAACTAATCACATTAATTGGAGGCAAAAATCAAAAGAATTCAAAGATACTTTTGCCTTTACATGTACAATGTACAATGTAAAGGCAAGTATATATCGCTAAACAGATTGAGACACAATACGGAGTGTACGGTGATAATGATTATAATTATAATTTTGGCTTCTGAGACTACTCAACACTTGAGCCTCAATACTCAACTCTCTAGCTCAAGCTCAAAACTAAAAAAACATGAACAATGTGAGAGGAATTAGGTGAGTTTAAAAACAAATATGAAATTAAATGTGAAATGGAAACGCGTGGGAAAAAACAACTTGTAGTCTGTTGTAATGCCCACATTTTTAAATTCGTCATACCTATACAATATATTGTGAACTATAATCTATACTGTATAGCTACAAAACAGAACAGTGTTTTGTATCTTTCTTATTTTACATGAAAGTACAATGTACAATGTATACAAAACTCTTTTGACGTTTAAAAGTATTTTACAAAAATGTGGTGATTGTTGCCATCTCCGTCTCTGTTTGTCTTTCACTCTGGGAGTAAAACGCAAAAGTCTTTTGTTCTTTTTTTTTCTCTCCTCTTTTTCATTTCATTATTCTATTTCTTTCTTCTTTTGAATTTTTGAGAACTTTACAATAATAAATAATCAGTATTATTACACAGATTCTTGCAACTCCTGACTTACAGCTTACAGCAAGCTCTGTAGAATACAGACTATAGGTATTAGTATAAGCAGACATTCAAAGAGCACAGAGAGTCATTTAGCTCATAACTTTTAGTTTGATGTTGAGCTGACTTTGCAGAAAAATATATATGCCGATCTGTGGGAATTCGCGTACAGTTTGTATAATTAATGATAATATGCCTCCATTTTCGTTCATTTCTTTAGTTCTTTCTTTCTTTCAGAACTCTCTTCTTACTCAATACTTAATAGTTAATGGTTAATACTTTGACATGGGAATCCAAAAAGTTCTACAATTCAAAAATCAGCACATAAGTTCTAATTTCTGATAAAGTATCACCATCGTCGTATTTTTCTAAACTAGAGACTCAAGACTCGAGAGTCGAGTCAGTGCAAAAGTATTACTATTACAGTCATACAATAGAATTACAGATATCATTACTACTTTTATACTATCCATTTGTCAATTATTTCAGACCATGTGTGCTTTAATCTAATGTATAATAGTAATAATAATAATTGTAATAATAATGTAGTTGAAGTTATAATAATAATAATATAATATTGAGGAAGTGTATCATCACATGACTTATTCTATAATATTTAGGCCGAGTTTTTGTGAAAGAATAGGAAGGGGAAAAAATTGTACAGTAAGTGCGGCTTATGTGGTTGGTTTTGGTTTTTTTACTCAAAGACAAGAAGAATCCACCCAAAATTCAAAACTCAAAATTATCATAGAACTGAAAGTAGTGTGGATGTGGCAAATAATTACTTGATTCCTATAACCTTACTACCCTACAACCTTATTTCTTTTCATCCGTCTCATGTCGACTGTCGAATGTCTGTAGTTTGTAGTTTGTACTGATTAAAATTTAACTCGGGTTCAACTCAAAACGTTTCAAATACATACATTTTGACTTTTCACTGTACAGTCTAATATCTAGAATCTCGAGTCTCAAATATTGAATATTGAATACTGAATAATAACGCAGTTTTATCAATGGGCAATTCAACTTTTCAACAGGTCCATCAACATGATAACCGAACTACACATATGTATATAGGTGTATCCCAGTTACTAGATGATAAGGAAACTGGCAGCAGAAGTATAAGAATGAGAGTAAAGCTTCTCACGAACCCTATATTCGAATATTCATTGGGTTCAGTTCAAACCTTGTGAACAAATGAACCCGATTTGAACATCGGGTTCACTATGGTTCATTTCAAATGAATATATTCATTCAAGATATTCATTTGGTTTG